>LPNX011167659.1:901506-963827 GCA_001517045.1 Pseudotsuga menziesii
TGGTTCATTTTCTCCAAAAACAAACTAGGAGTTACATCTTCGTAAGTAAAATAAATAAAATAAAAGAGAATATGAACCATTAGAGACAAATGACTCATTATCCTCAATAATAGACAATGAGTTACATCTCCATAAGCAAAATAAATAAAATAAAAGAGAATACGAACCATTAGGGACAAGTGGCTCATTTTCTCCACTCAATAAATAAATTAGTAAGATAGCTAGGATAATAATAATGTTACCACTAACCCCAAAATAAATAAATTAAATAATACAATATAAAATAGCTCAATTCCACCACTAACTAATTAGATAAGTTAGCCTAGTAATAATTATTAAATAGTATAATCAACACTATGCGACTAATTGCGGCTAGGGTTCTGTGCATGTCAATGATCGATCTGGGGTTTGGGTCCATAGATAACTGGATCCAGAAAAACTAGCGGCCCTTGATTGCTAATAGCGTCACCTGCTATGCAATGGGATGAGGGTTTTTCATGTTTGAGTTCATATCCAAGGATGATTAGGACCTGATTTTTCGCAATGGGCCTTACTTCATGGGCCCCTAAGGTCTCTACCTCAACATATGGACTCTGGATTTTGACCCGGCTGTGATGTCCCTAAAGCTATGCTAGTTTGGGTTCATCTCCCAAATTTTTTGATCCATTGTTGGACTCCTTATCTGCAAACCATCGGGAATAAGATGGGCAGATACATTGACAAAGCTAACCCCAAAGAAAACTACTCTTGTTCCATAATCTCTGTGGAAGTCGACCTTGAAGCTGGTCTTCCAGAGGCTATCGAGTTAACAGTTGGAGAATGGCATCATTTCCAAAAAATTTATTACGAGCAATTACCGTTTAGATGCCACCACTATCATGACTATGGGCATTTCCAGAAGAACTACCCAAAATCCCTTCAGAACAAACTGAAAGAGAAGTAGAGGAAGGTTGGACCCAAGCTAAGATAAACAAAGCAAACCCAGGGAAAACTAACATAAGAGAAATGAAGAATACAGGACCGACAATACCCAGGAAGGAAGAAATGACACAAATGCCTCATGTTGAGGTAGGAAATAGGTTCGAAGAGCTGCAGAATAATATGGAAGAAATCCAATCTGACACAGAATCCATTCATGTGGAAGAAGATCTTGGTAAAATCCTTGTGGCCTCTAGCCCTAGGTCTGGTGGGGAAGGTTCCATGGAACTTCAATTCTCCCCAAGTCACTCTAATCTTAAAAACCCAGAATCAGAAGGTGAGGAAACTAAAGAGGAAGCAGGAGAATTCAATCTAGGCCAGCTCACGCAAACAAAGACTAAAAAAGGACGAAAGTCAGAAAATGAGCGGTGTGAAGAAGCCACGTACAGAGACAAGATTATTGGTTCTCAATCAACTCTCGAGGCCATGATGAATCCCAGAGCTACCAGGCAGAAGGGTCATACCTCTAAAGGGGCCTCCCATCCCTCTAAAGGTAAACAATGAAGTTAGTCTCCTGGAACTGTAGGGGGTTAGGGAGCAACAAAAATATCAAAGCACTGAAATACCTCATTCGTATCTCCAACCTCGACGTCCTTCTGGTCCAGGAGAAAAAATTGGAGGATGTGGATTTCCTCTAAGCAACCCATTATTTTTGGAGAAATATCGAAGGTTTAGTAGTAAGCACTAGGGGGCTTCTGGAGGGATAGGAATTCTCTAGAAAACTTCCTCCTTTGATCTTGTTCATTCTCAAGTTAGCATTCACTGGATCTTCTCAAGTCTTCAACACAAGAACTTCAGTCACTTGGTAAGTATCCTTAACATCTACATTCCTGCTTCGTACTTAGAAAAGAAAGATTGTTGGCAAAGTATTCAGGATTTATTATCCTCCCTCCATCCTAAAAACCTCATTATGACTGGTGATCTTAATATCACTCTCTCTTTCAAAGAGAAAAAAGGAGGGTCTATTGTGAGAGATCCCTTTCGTGAAACGGTGGAAGACCTGATGAGTAGCTAGGATCTGGAAGACATCAAGTCATCCAAGGGTCTTTACACATGGTCCAATAGAAGACTTGGACCTATTCATATTGTGGCTAGGATTGACAGGTTCCTCATTTAGAACTCTGTGCTCCTTCTTGGCTTCAAGGCTGACTCAACCATTTTGCCTTTTTGTATGTCATATCACAAACCCATCCAGCTGGAGCTTCTGGAGGAGAAAAATTTGGTCCCCATTCCTTTCCTCTTTACCCCTCTTCAGATCAAGGAGGAAGGATTTGTCGACCTTGTTTAGTCAATCTAGGATAGACCGGTTACGGGATCCCCCTTTTACGTTTGGGAAGAAACGTTAAGGAGGCTTAAGCTAGCCCTCAAGGCATGGGCAAAAAAAATAAAGTCCCCAACCATGCAAAGAATTGAATCTCAGGAGAACCTTGATCAGGTTCAGAGATGGCAAGAAGTCCATCCTATGGACATTGATAGTTTGGAAAATGAATCCTCTCTTCATCGCGTCCTTCATGATCCCTGTAGCACTGAGGAGGAATACTCGAGGAAGAAACTGAGAACCCTTTGGCTCCTTACAGGTGACAAGAATGCCAATTTCTTTCACAAGCAAACAAAGAGACACAAGCACTTCTCGAGGGTGAAAGAGATCCAAAACCAAGGTCAGACGGTCCAAGACTTTGAAGAGATCAAACAGATTGCTCATGATCGTTTTAAAAAATCTATACTGAAAATAGTCCTCTCGGCCTACTCCCCCCCCTCCCCAATTCTCAACATGATCCTTCCTTCGGTTAGCCTGGCCACCAATCAGACCCTAATTAGTCCAGTCTCTAAAAAGAAATAAAAAAATTCCTTTCCAGTATGCATCCTGACAAAGCCTCTGGGCCGGATGGTTTCACAGCCAGGTTCATCAAATACTGCTGGAAGATTGTTAAGAATGACCTCCACAAGCTTGTCCTAAAATCTCAGGTTTGCAGAAAAATTGGGTGCAACACCAACTCCTCCTTCCTTTCCCTTCTCCCCAAAGAAAAAGGGGCTACCTCGTTTGAGAGGTTTATGCCCATTTCCCTCTGTAATATTGGATATAAAATCATAGCCAATCGAACCAAAGGATTGCTTCCTTCCATCATTCCTGAGAATCAAGGAGGTTTCATCAAAGGAAGACATATAGAAGACAACATCATTCTCATTCAAGAAGCCATTCACTCTAGTGTTCAGCACAAAGAAAAAGGTATGATTTTAAAATTAGATCTTGCTAGTGCTTTTGATAGAGTTCGTCATGATTTTTTGTTTGAGGTCCTCCGCAGATTTGGTTTTGACCCTCTTTTTATTAATTTGGTCCAATCCTACATCTATAATACTTGGATCGCTCCTTTGGTCAATGGTTGTGTGGCAAGGATATTTCAAGCCTCCAGGGGTCTTCGTCAAAGGTGTCCTCTCTCTCCTCTTCTCTATGACATCCAAGCTTCTGTGATCAGCTTTCAATTATCTCAAAGTCAAAGGAACAACAACCTTATTGGGATCCACATTGCTCGTGGAGTCAGGGACATAAATCACGCCCAATTCGCTGATGTCACAATTGTCCTTGGTGGTGCAAGCATCCATTCAGCTAGAAGCTTCAAGTCTGAACTTGATCTTTACCAGGAATCCTCAGGCGGCAAGATCAACTATTTGAAAAGCTAGATTTATGGGTGGAACTGTAATCCCAGAGATATGTTGGAAATTACTAGAATCCTCGACAGTGAAGGAAAGACTCAGTGGGGGGCCTTAAAATACTTAGGAGTTCCCATATTCAATGCCTCTCCAAAATCATCCAGTTGGCTTCCTATTGTTGACAAAATCAAGGCTAGGGTTAACTTGGGGGATTCCTCCTGGCTCAATCCGGCAGGGAAGGTGGTGCTAATCAAAGTTGTTCTCTCCAGCATTCCCATTTACCAGTTCTCCATTCTCCTGGCCCCTAAAGTAATTATCGCTCTTATTGAAAAAATTCTTAGAAATTTCCTCTGGAATGGGTGGAAGTAGTATGGGAAAAAGCTCCCTCTTGTAAGCTGGGGGGGAATTTCCAAACCTCTGCTGAAAGGAGGTCTTCAATTAAGAGATCTAAGAAGCCAAAATCTCGCTATGGGAGCAAAAATCCTCTGCAAAATCGTTTCTGGGAGTTCCTCCTAGTGTAAAAGAGCTCTTTGGAAAAAATACTTCGTTGGGACTCATCTAAGGTGCCTCGACACCCCCTCGGTGGCAAGAAAAGGTTCTCCCATTTTCACTATTTGTCTTAAGTCTAATTGTCTTCTCTTTTCTAGGTTGCATTGGATCCCTAGGAATGGGAAACATGTCAATATCTGGGATGACTCCATTATGTGAATGTCGTCGATTGGCCAGAGCCCTGGCATGGCTCAGCTAAAAGATTATCTTTATAGTCAGAATATAACCACCCTCCGGAATATTTCTATTTGGGACACCGATAGCAATAACACCTGGAAGGGTTGGCATATTTCTTGTCCTCCTCATATTGAGGTTGAAAAGTTTTCCTTGATCTCTCAACTTCAAAGGAAGTCCCCAGTTTCAAAGAGATATAAGGATTCTAGAGGGTGGGGGGATAAGACTGGGACTTACTCCACCTCCACCGGTTATAACATTATATTTAGTCGTTAGGCCCCGGACAACCCTGCTATCTGGAAGAGCATCTGGAATATGACAACTCTCCCCGAGGTGGATTTCTTTATATGGACTTTGGTTCATAATAAGATCCTGACTAGTGACAATTTGAAGAGGAAAGTCTGGGAAGGTCCAATCAGGTGCCCGCTCTGTTCTAACTATGAAGAAACCATTGAGCATGTGTTGCTCTCTTGTCCCTTTGCAAAGGAAGTTTGGAATCTTTCGCTTCCTGGTATAAACGATTCTATCTCTCTTCCCGAAAATATCCACTCTCTTTTGATAGACTGGTCCACTATTTATTCATTTTCCAGCTTAAATAATGGGCTTCTTAAATCTTGTTGGATGGTGCTCCAAAATTTTGTTTTGTGGAAGCTCTGGCTGGAAATGAACTCTCACACTTTTAGGGAGAAGGTCAATCAAGCTAAGTAGGTGGCTTCCAAGGTGTCAGGTCTCCTAGGGGACTGTCTTAGCTCCATTTGGAGTGAATCCTATGGATTCCCCCTCTCCCCTTCTGAGGAAGTGTGGTTGCATATTCTCACTCCTTATTTACCTCCCAGGTCCCTGACAGCCTATAAGAAAGCTAGCACTTGGGAGATTAGGCTTGAGGACGTTGAATTCAATATATGGATGGAAAATATTCATATAAGCATTCTATTCTTTGATAGATCCTCTAAAGGAAATCCAAGGGAGGCAGGGGGGGCAGGGTTCTCATCACTCCAGAGGGAAAGCAGGAATTGTCCTATTCATAGGGCCTTAGACTCGAATCAAACAATATGGTCGAAGCTCTGGCCCTCTGGCAAGCTCTTCACCTTGCCAAAGCACATGGTATTAGTGACATCGTGGTTATTGGTGATTCTAGACTTATCATTCAATCTCTCATAACAAGAAACCCTCCGCGGACATGAAGATTCGCCACCTGATAAGGAAGATCCAAAGTTACGTTCTCCTTTTATAAAAAAATCGAACTCTTTCATGTTCTTACGAAGAACAAAAAATTGGCTAACCTGGCTTCCACTTTTGATAAAGGCGTTCTCATGTTGAAGGATAATAGGACCAGATGCTTCATTCCCTAAGCCCTGGGCCCTAACTACCCATATGAATTTGTGCTTAAGCTCTAAGGTTCCATTTTCGTGGCCATCCACATGGGCCTCCATCCATCATGCGACGTGTACTCTCCTCACTAGTGGCGTTCCTTGGATCATCGTGAAAGCACGTGGTCGCTTGCATGTGGCACAAGCAGGCTTAAATGGAGATGGGATATTGTATGTATGGCTCTGCACTCTGTCCATTCCATCCTATGTCACCTCGACTCAGCATGCTTCCAAACCTGTCCTTCTGCTAATGTCGAATATCTCCTATCCTCCCGCATCAGTTGGAATGATGACACGCGAAGTGTATGGCTCTATACAAGGTGGTGGATTGCTCTTTCTCCACCATCGTTGGATTATTTGGAGGATTGATGGAATTACTGGTGTTGTCGGACCTCTGTTCATCTGTGTATCCATGGACACTTCTTTAGAATCCACAGCGTCTTCCCCTCTTGTACTGCACATTGAAGATGATATCCGGGATATCAAGAAAGGAATAAAAAGAATGAATCGCCTTCTGAACAGAATGGACACCAAGGGAGGGCATCGTTTGGAGAATGTCGATCAATATTTGGTTTAGTTAAGGAAAGAATTCGAACTCTCGATTAATCAAACCGAACAAGTGTTTACTAAGTTCTTTGCAGAATTGGAAATCAAGGTTGAAAAGCTGGAGTTGAAAGTGGTTAAGTTGGAAGTTGCGGCTCATCCTGACTCCTCCTCGCACCATGGCATAAAATCTCGTTAACCATGTATTTTTGCTCTTGGTTTAGTTTTTGTTTACTATAGAAGTTTCAGTACATATCTTATATATCCTTCTATGTAAAACTCTTATAGTTTCCTTCTTAAAATACTCGAATAGTATGGGGAGTTTTGGACTTTGTTTTTCGCTTCCATAAGGGCACCTGAATTTGCTGCTTCCATAAGGGCACCTGAATTTGCTGCTTCCATAAGGGCACCTGAACTATGTGGTTTTCTCACAGTGGTTATACCATTGCCTTCTTAATATAACCTTTTTTGTTTAAAAATAATAATTGATAAATAGTATAAAATTGTACCACGTGCATAAAATAAAAAGAGAATGAGAAACACCATTTAGACAAGTGTCCCATTCCTGAAACAACAAAGGAGTTACTCATCCATGTTGGCATAAATAAGACTATAAAAGCATATCATCCATAGAAAGTACGCAATTCATATAAGGTATAAATGTCACTTAATAAATCATATTCATATTTAATAATAATAGAACTATATCATCTTAATAACTTAGCATTATATTGATATTGATAATAGTACATAATCCATACTATTATGTAATGACAATTATTTCATTCTCCTCAATAATAGACAAGGTGTTACATTGCCATAAGCAAAATAAATAAAATAAAAGAGAATACGAACCATTAGGGACAAGTGACCCATTTTCTCCACTCAATAAATAAATTAGTAAGATAGCTAGGATAATAATAATGTTACCACTAACCCCAAAATAAATAAATTAAATAATATAATATAAAAATAGCGCAATTCCACCACTAACTAATTAGATAAGTTAGCATAGTAATAATTAATAAATAGTATAAAACTATACTACATGCATAAAATAAAAAGAGAATGAGAAACACCGTTTAGACAAGTATCCCATTCCTAAAATAGCCAAGGAGTTACTCATCCATGTTCGCATAAATAAGACTATGAAAGCATATCATCCATAGAAAATACAAAATTCATATAAGGTATAAATGTCACTTAATAAATCATATTAATATTTAATAATAATAGAACTGTATCATCTTAATAACTTAGCATTAAATTAATACTGATAATGGTACATAATACATACTATTATATAATGACAATTATTTACTTATCAATTACTAATCACAATGTACCAGTAAATAATTCATACTACAAGAAGCATTTCAATATTAACATCTTAATGAGCAATAAAAGAGGCAATGCACAAGTATCGACCAATCAAGTCTCTCAATTATTAGATATGCACCACATAGTACTTACCAATCAATTCTATTGAACAAAAAATATGAAATATTAATTAATTCTAAGGAATACACCGAACTAATATTTGAAGTGAAGCTTCTTGTTCTTCTATTAACATAAGGGAGGTTAATTCCATCTTACTAAGCACATTTGTAAACTCCAAATGCACATATGCAGAAGATAATAGCTTTGTAGAAGGCCCAACAACCGCAATGTTGGAACCCAAGCTTTCATACCACTTGTAATATTCCTCGGGGATATAAAGGGGTATGAGGGACATGTCATTATCTCTCTAAGGCTAATTATATAACTTTAGCACAACGGATTAGTTAAAAAAGTATTAAATTTCATTTTTCAAGATATAATCACGACAAAATCCATTTAATTACCAATAAATTAAAATAAATTCAATAACTATTCTAACATCTTATAGAAAGGATGTGAAGGAATAATAACACCTTATAGAAACATCACATATCCATTCCAAGCCAATTCAGACATAAATTTCACCTCTAAAGGTCATTTACTCTTAATCATGATTAACTAGTAATTAGTGTTTCGATTACGATACTTAACAAAACTTAGCGCACAATTGACGATACTTAATATAATTTCATTTTTTTATCACTTAATCATTGTTTATAAGTCCAATGGATAATCAACACCGGATAACATGTAAATCGAGCATAATTACCATTTTCCAATTAATTAAACATAGTTATTATGAAAATGATTCCACAAGAACTAGTTTACTAATCGTTCAATACTAACTAGTCTTGCACAAATTCGACATGCAACCATGCCAACGAACAAAAACGTGAACCTATAGGTATTATACACATGTTTAACCATTAATGTACAACAAAATAAAGTACTTTTTCATTTCTAGTCTAAGTACATAAACAAAGAATATTTCAAGTTCAATCAATACAACTAGTTAATAAACACTGCTAGGAATTCAATCAAACCAATCGTACCGAGTTTCGAGGCACACAGAGGTGAAGGTATAGATATGGGAAATATAATTCTAAAGCACAATTAAAGAACCAATAACGGATAATATGGCTGTACATTCATCGTTTACCAAAAATAGAGATTCGAATCCAAAATTATTTACCAATTTCACCGCAATGTACCTAGTTTCCAATTTAACTTTCCAAATGCCAAATAAAAAGAAACATATTAATATTGTAGCTCATGGAAAACATATCATGGGTAACTAATATTCATATGGTTGTATCTTTCCACCCATATACAGTCCATTAAACAACTCAAGAAACAAGTTAATTCTACTCATATGAATTGACTAGTAATTTTGGGAATCTCTAGAATAATTAAATCCACAACTTATAGAATAATTCAAATTAAATTACAAATATAAATAACATGTTTTATCAATCATAACATATTTATATCTAATTCTAACATTTTTTCAAACACTTCATATGCAAAGTAACAAATATACTCAAAACAATTCCATTGAAGGAACTAGAAATTGGAAATTGATCTAGAATTTCGGCAGACATTTCCCCAACATTGCCAAGAATATTTATCCTCACATTCCCACACAAATTTCAATATTATTTATAATTAAAAACATACAATTAAAACTTGTGCATTTTTACAAACACTTCGTGTGGTAAGTCTCCAAACTATGTTAGATAGTCTGATCGAAGAACTAGTTTTCGAATAAAAGGTACAAGCATCAAAGAGAAGTGTCTTAAACCATTCTAAGGTTATTGTACCATCAAAATACACATTATATAATGAACATGGGGAGAAATATCAGTTATGTAGCAGAGGTACCAAATATATTTTTTCTCAAACAATTTGTGCACAAAATCCCAAAAATTAGTTTCCAATTCCCTCATAAAATTTACTTGCATAAATAGATTGAAATCTGTGAGAATTTTCTTCAACAAATAACTCATACATTTCATAAAAAAAGTTAATGTGCATCCATAAATAAATTGAATTAGCGCCAATTAAATTAAATAAACATGAGATAAATCACTTATCTTACCAATGCACAATTGACATCATTCGGACCACATTCCACCCAACCTTTGGCACTGCCAAACCATATCTCACTTTGACATGCCACCCTCAAGCTGAGGCCACAGATCCACAATAGAGGTGCACTGAAGAATAGCTCAAGTATTAGTTTGAGAATCCAAAACTTTATTCATCGCCGCGAACTTCCTTCTCCACCCAACTACCAGGTGCAATGGTAATACAGACCCCCTAGGCCATCAAGATATTTCCATTCGCCATCAAGATTTATGTGCAGGTCTAAGATAGAGCCAATTAGTGGAAACGGGGGGACTACACCATAGTTTTTCAAAATTACCGCAAACACCATACAATATCACAGTGCTTCAAGTACAAATTTCATTCACATATAATAGCATTCATGGTTTCCCAATCTCTCACCATCAAAGGTATGAACAACCATAATCAACAACCATCCAAAAGAACCATGAAAAACAACCCCAAACCAAGGATATCAAACATGGATTTATCGACCAAAGGAGGTAATTCTAGCTCAATGGGGTCAAACCAAACCAAGGTAAGAAACCTTGAGTTAATACAAGGGGTTTAATTCAACCACAAGAGGTTAACTCTAATCCAACCCAAGCAATTCGAATTTCAAGGAGAGTGACTCTAGGCCACTCCACTCCACTCAAATTCATGTGTGGACACATCATCCATGAAGAGGAATCAAAATTAGTGAGATGAGGTGTCACACAATCCAAGGAATCTTCCCAAAATATAAAAGAGGGGTTACACAAGGATTTACACAAGAGTTACAGAAGGATTTACACAAGGAGTTACCTAATTATTTACACAACTTTTGAGGTGTTAAGGCTAAAAATAGCCAGCGAGGGAAAACTTGTGCAAATGGGAGTTACAAAACCAAGTGTAACCTCCATAAAGGAGTTAAAAAACCACCAAAGGGGCTCAATCAACAAGTGTTACCCACCCAAACACCAAGGAGGCCCATTAAATCATGAATTAGGCTCAATAATACCAACATAGGATAAAATTCTGTTGTATAATGTTTGGGTGATCATCAACTAATAAATCCACCAAGACATAAATATGGACCAAGATCAACCAAAAAAGTTCTAAAGTTCTAAGAATGTCTCCATTCCCCCTCACATTAAAGGGGCTCAATCAACGAGTGTTACCCACCCAAACACCAAGGAGGCCCATTAAATCATGAATTAGCCTCAATAATACCAACATAGGCTAAAATTCTGTTGTATAATGTTTGGGTGATCATCAACTAATAAATCCACCAAGACATAAATATGGACCAAGATCAACCAAACAAGTTCTAAAGTTCTAGGAATGTCTCCATTCCCATACTCTTTTAATGGTCCATGATGTGCTAGCTATTTTCATTAATTAATTATTTACAAAATAATTAATAATGTCTCAAGGTCCTTAAATACCCTTTTTTCGGCACCCTATGCCACAATAATAAACAATTACAAATTACATATGTTCAAGGATTAACACATGGGGTATTACACTTTTCTCTTGGTTCATGTGGCTAGTTGAACCAACCATGATTTTCTATGCTTAGTTTTCTTAAAAGAACAAATCTCAACAATTTTAGGACTAGTATAACTATGAGTATATCCAGGGTCAATTAAAATAGAAATGTGTTCCTTAAAAATCCTACCTTGAACCTCAATCATAGTTGATTGATGATGTAATTGGTGGTCTTCTAGAGCAGCATAAATTCTAGGGACTATTCTTGCCACTTTACCCATATTTTCAATTTATTGAATGTTATTGACTTGCTTTGCACTCCCATTCCGATGTGGATAGTTTCTAAGCAAATGGTCCTCTCCACATCCACAACATTGGAGTGGCTCTCTTGTATCTCTTAGCTTGTCTCCCATCATTCTAGTTGGCCTTGTCATGACTTGTAGTGGTTGTATTCATTGATTTATGAAATGAGGAAGCTTGAACCCCTTCTTTCTTTGGTCAAACTTCTCATTCTTCTTCTCCTTCCATTCCTTACAGAAATTTGGCTTACTTTTGCTTTGATCATAACAATACTTATCCTTCCTTATGGTCTCATCTAGATTTTGAGGCTCATCAAACTCAATTCTATCCTTGTAGAACTGAGAAAACCTGCTTAGAAAATGTTGGATTTTTACCTTATCATATCTTATATATTTGGCATATCTCAGCCTCTCCAAAATTGATTTGTATATTCCTCCATAATCATTTGGCCCAATTTTAGCTCATGGAATTATTTAATTTTTCCATCATAATACCTATTAGAGAGGTACTTTTACTTGAAGTGTTTCTTGAATTACTTCCATACAATATTCCTTTCATTGATCTTCTTCGCTTGCCTAAGGTGATCCCACCATATAGATTCCCTTCCATTCAAATTGAATATGGCCACTCTTGCTTTTATATTTCTTGAGTAGTATTGAACGTGGAAATCTCTCCTCATCCCAAGAAGCCAAGCCTCAACTCATTGACCAGATTTTACCTCACCATCAAATGTAGGAGTTTTGGAATTCCTAAATTATCCATGCAAATTGTCCTTGAAATACCTGTTCCTCTTCTTCCTATGAGATGAAGATCTCGATCCTTCAGTGGAATCCTTAGATTCAAATGACTCACCAAAAGAGAGTTCTGGAGTGTATGACCTGCCTATAGAAATCATTCTTTAACTATGGGACCTCTTGTGAGAATGTCTCCTTAAGATACTCCCACTCTTTTCCTGATTTTATGAGTGATTCCTAGCGTTAATTTCCTTTGGATGTATATCATACTTTGAAGCACAACCTGCATTTAGTCGTATTTTGTTATTCTTGATCTATAGGTGTCCTTTCATTGTTTTCTCTACAACTCTGCAGTTCCACCCTCAAGCTCCTCGTAGTTTCTACAATATCTAGGGGAGTCACTTGGTTTCTCCTTCCATTTGATTTGTATCTACATTTTCAACTTGTATGTTTTCTTCCATTGCATTTGTCTCAGCTTCATAGGGATCATGTGCATCATCCATGATGATGACCTTCTTGGACCAACCAAGACCAAGATCTCCAACTGCACTATACGTATTGTTGACCATTAGATGTCACTGATATGATTATGAATCTACAAAAGTGTCCATGTAAACACATTTGTTAGTTTTATTACATTCTCATAAATTCAAAATTATTTTTTATGTATTATGGAAAACACCCATATTGACATTTTTTGTCAAATTATGGCCACATGAACTTTTTTTATCAAATTATGGAAACATATAAATCATCAATTCATAATTTAATTTGTAATATGACTCCCCATTGGATAATATTTACGAAAACTATAATTATGCTCAATTCAGATTTAGGAGCACAAAATTGCAGTCCTGCAAAATTGTCAAATTGGCATAATTTCTGCACTTTTCTTGTAGGTGCATTTAACCCCAAGAGGCCAACTTCAAACACCTATGGTGGATAATATATGAGGAACTAGGACAAATTCCTTATTGGCATAGATAATTGATGTGACCAAGATTATCCAACAACTTCCCTTTTTTTGATCTGATGCTCCAGACATCTTTTATAAAATTCTTGAATTTACTACTTTTAATATTTTTCATCTTCTTCAGACAAAGAAATTTTAACAGCCCTATAACACCCTCTGATAATCCATAATTGTCACGTCATGTCCCGTACACTAGAGAGAGAATGCGACCAAAGTGCTGCTAATCCGGGCAATATAGCCCCATGAACGTAAAATAAAATGCATTGAAATAAAACATACACAGATGCATAACAATTGCAATAATACAGCAGAAGCAATTCATCCATTCAACACATTAGACATGTTCATCGTTTTTCATTAAGCAACAACTACAATTGCAGAGATAAAATAGACAAGAATACTTATCTTGAAAAAGCTTGTCCCACAACCAGCTACATCGCTGCAACGTTCCACCCAACCATAGGCCAGTGTGCTCATCAATCTCTCAACAACACTGCCACCCCCGAGTTGGGCATGATTCCCACAAGGAATAAGGGAACACTAGCAGGCTCACACATAGCCAAAGGTATATCAAAATTCAGCCAAGCCAAACACAGTTGGTTCAAGCTGCTAGCGAGGTGGAAGGTTGATTTGCTAAGCTAGTGAGCCCAACCACAGAGCTATGGACACCTGCACCAGATCCGACTTGACTTCTAAACATATACACACCCAACACAAGGAAGCATCCCCTTCTCTGCTACACAGTCCCTCAAGCTATGCCTTCCATTCCAGTGTTATTCAAGGCGTGCAAAGAAGAAAACTAGCCCCTCTATATCTGTCTGTGAGGTTCCTTCATATGCTAGGTTTATCAAGCTCGTTCAGACCCAATTCCACTCCCAACTAGTTCATATCAAAGCAAAATATGCACACACAGCAGGATACAAAATTCTGGGTTGAGGAAAAATGGTTTCAGCAACAAAACGAATTACCAAGATGGGTAAAAACAACCCTTTAGCATAAATTTGATTTCCAGAGATGTTTATGGCCCTAACATGGCCAAAACGGACTCAACAACACCCAAAAATCGTGGGTCTCTTCTCCCACTCGCTGACATTACCAAAAAATGATTTCCATCTTGGAAAACAATGGGAAAATGCAGCAAAATCATGGGGGAGTAAACCCAGCCACTTATAATTACAAAATGATTTCCCAGCTTGAGTAAAATGAAGAAAACAACCAAAAACATCAATGAATACCCAGTCAGGAAGTTCCAACTACCTCCAAGAGCCCAACGTGAAGGAAAATGGTGAGGAAAACATGAAAACGTGAAAGCCTATTGGAATGGGCAGACGTTTTTTGGGTTTTTACTTTCCCAAGGAGTCAAAACGTGTTTCCCAAAAACTAATGACTTCTCCAATTCGAATTTTTGGACTCCCATACCTTTCCCATCCCATGCAATAACCAACTCAACCAATTTCTGGAAGTAATAAATGATTGGGTGAATAAGACAAGAAAGGTAGTTGACAGTTTTGATGGGTTCTCCCTTTGACATTTGGCTTTTCCCCATTCACCCAAAGGTTTGAATATCCCCCCCCCCCCACCCTTATCCTTAGGAAATCATGCCCCATCTCTTTGAATGTTGCTTGACATAGCTAGTTGTGGGTTTTTAATTAAATTGCATATTTACATTATGTCAAAATTATAATGTGCCGACTAGCACAAAATACCATCAACATCGATTTTAATCGCCGAAACATAAAACAATAAATCAATGGTAGGGATTTTTCCTTTAGCTCCACACCATGATTAATTGCAATATTTACATCATATACATTTAACGCAAACGGGGTCAAAACCGAGGTGTTACAATAATTTTCCCCAAATTTTATATAGTTCCAAAGGATGCGGTTAAACCACAGACCTAACTTTGTTTATTTAAAAAAAAAAAGGAATGGGGGTAAAGGGGGATTTCCCCCTTGCATCCTCATCTAGCACATAAGAAAATTTCCATTTTTTGCCGACCTGGAAAGGGCTCGACATGGCCTGACACATTCCTATCGAGGTGGCTAGGTCACCCTCCATTGACTGTCGATGTACAATACCACTCAAACTTGGGCTTCAACGATTTTCCCATTATCAACAATGGTAACTCCTCGTAAAAAATATTGTTTTTGAAAATTCCCTTGTGGAGGAGTTGTCAATAAAATGTTGGCATGTGCCCTGGATTTTTCCTCCCAAGTCTTCATTCACCCAAATTAACCCTTGTGCACATCGATGATGAGTTATGAGCCATGATCGTTGATCTCCCAGAAGATCTGATGGGCATATATCTGCATGCCTACCATTACCCACCATGCATGTTTTGATGGATTTGTGTTGCATGGCCATCGATCAACCCTGTCATCCAATAGTCAGATCTCCACCCACCTAATGTTAACCACCGCACAATTTGTTGAGGAGATATCAACTATGGTCGTCGATATGCTCTATTACTCAATGAACGAATTTTCATTTGCCTCCGCACTTCATCCAGGGCCATAATCTATGTGTGGGTCTGATGTGGAAGGTCCACATCATGCCTTCCACCCACATGGATCCTCCACATCACCTGTTATTAGGACTAGGGAAAGGAAAGCAGAATTCACTTAGAATTATGCCTAAGTATGGAGAAGAGCTAAGTCAAAAGAAGAGAAAGGAGTTGTGACAGAGGCAACGACAGGAAGAAACAAGAAGGAAAACAAGAGAAAGTAATTACAACAGAGGAAGCGGCAAGAAGAAAGAAGAAGGAAAAGAAGAGAAAGGAGGTGCGATAGAGGCAGATAAAGAAGAAGGAGTTAAGGAAAGAGGCAGTTCAAGAGGAAACTACGGAAGCCACGGCAGAAGGAATATGTGTGATAGAAGGAAAGGATGCGACAGAGAAAGAATGCAGCATAGTGGAGCCATGTCAGAATGCATGCACCATCGCAATGGTTAGAAAGTGACAGGTCAGAAGGATAGTGGGTACGAGGTCGGATAAAGATGGTGAAAGTCACACATACGAAGGTATCTTTGTAAGTCAGTCCATTAGTGCCTATTGTCATGCGTCGCTAGAATAGAAAAAACATCCTATTACGATAGTTGTATGAAGTCAGTTGAGATAGTGACATGTAAAGAGTCTATAAAAGGAGGAACCCAAGTTGTATGCGGGTTAGATTCTCCACTGTTAGAGTCTTATCCTATGAGATATGTTATCTATTTAGTTTTTGTTATCTATGGGTATGATTTTTATTGTGTCTGTTTCTTTTCTAAGTGGATTGAATTGAAGAACCTACAACTGAGTGTGCAGGGGTGTAGAGGAGACTGCGTCGATCCAGGATGTGTCTGGATCAGTAGTAGAGTCTAGTAGAGAAAGACCAGAGATAGAAGATACGAGAGCATGAGAGGAGAGAAAGAGTCTGTGTAAATAAAGAATAATATCTATAACAGAGTCTGCAGCTTAGTGTGCAGACAGAAGGTGCATATATTTTTGATGCCATATTAAGAGCACATTTATGGTTTTTCCTGGATTGGTTTCCACGTTAGATTCTGTGTATATGCGTGAATGTTGAATGTGTTTGACTCACCTGTATATATGTGCTTTGAATGAATGCTTATGTATTTTCTTATGAATGAATAGATGCATATCAGTCACACTGTTATAAGTTGAATACATTTATGTTGCATCGGGGTTGTTGTTATATTAGTTGCAAAGGAAACGTTGTGTTGCGATCTAACTGTTCATAGTAAGCATAAGTAATCCACCCATGGTATTTGGTCGAGCACCTTGGTAAATGACCAAGGGACCAAAAATCCCCCACCCAACTACAGAAACCTGGTTCTGGCAGTTACCCATAGAAATATATCTCAGGTGAGACTGCATCTGTGTCGCAGGTGTTGCCAACTGGGATTTTCTCTATCGGACCGATATCTTGGGATTTGTTGCACTAAGAAGAAGGGACTGGACTTGGGTCCAAAGAGGAAGAAAATCCAACAAATGGTTATGTTGTCGGGACCCGAATCATTTCAGTGAGGGATATGTTGTGGGAACCAATGAAGCCTGAAATCCAAGATTGGGTGGATTCCAAAGCATTAGAATTCCCACGAAAAGAAAGCAAAGGATCACGATGGAACCCAACATAGTTGTTGGGTCGGTACCTCTATATAGATATCCATGATATTTTCTTTTCTAATTTTCCCATTTTACTGCATGAGTGGTTGTCTAAGTTGGAAACCCAACAAAGAAACTTCCAAGGAGGAGAACTGACGGAATGGAGTCCTTGGTTGATTGAGCGACTAAAAAAGGGTGAGTAACCTTGACTTGAGGGCTGTAGATTTTTGGGTAGACAATATTTTGGAGGGATACATTACTGATTTTTTTGTTGACACAACAACCTCATATAGTGAGGTGGAGCGAAAAAAATTTCAAGGACCCCGCGGTAGATATTTATCGTCTTTAAATACATGGATAAAAATGCTTGTATGTGAAAAAGGTATCCTATGAATGTGACAGTTGGAAGCTGTGCACAGAAAGGTGGGTATGTCACAGCAAAACTCTGTGAAAAATTGTGCAAACTGAGTTGAGATGTTCCCTGGAGATAGTGGAACTGAAATAGAGGTTTGTTTTTTAAGAAGTGGAATAAGATTTCGGTCTGGAAAGCAAAGAAATACTGTGACCGAAAGAGGGAGTTGCACCACGACCAGAGAAGAAGAAGACTATAAAATTGCATCATACTTGGATGAAGGGTCTTGCGACGAGTCAGAAGAGTATTAGTCGATATCCGAATGAGAAGAAGAATCAGAAGAATCAGTTGAAGCTCCATACCCAAAACACGTGTACGACACACCTACAGCACCACACACATCATCAGAGGTAATATCTGGAGACTTATCTCCAAGTGGATTTGTAAATACAAGTAGTACTACCACTATATATAGTGGACAAGGGAGTCCGACAAGTCAAAAATTTGTTCTGAACGTACCACCAGTTAATACAATGGATGGGACCGACATTGAGTTTCCAATATTCAATGGAAATGGGTTAGAATACCTATAGCAACATTGGTTTCTGTGTGAAGCCATATGGACCATGAGATCCAAGATGAGAACATAAAGAAACCACAGATGATAACGACTCTGCGAGGTCGTGTGCTAGACTAGTACATGAAATTTTCTATAGTGCGAGTAGGAGTTTCCCAGAAAATGCTCGACTAGATTCGAGTGGGAATGATAGATGAGTTTAGAAATTTGAAGTCTGAGTCACAGTGCATTACTGAGATCAAATAAATCAAGCAACTACCTACAAAGTATTTTTGGTACTTTGATGAGAGATTCAAGACATTAATGGCCAAAGTGAGCTTCCAGATGTCAGATGCACAACATAAGGAATGGTTCATTGTCTCCTTGCTGTCGCACATCTGGATCCCACTGATGCAACAAAATATTGTGTCGCAAATGAAATATCTAGAAATAGCAATGAAGCTAGAATCATTGTCGATTGGAGAAAATGACGCAAGAATGATGCAGATTCAGTCGCAGATGACCAATCTTACAGTGCAACTCCAAGACATTAGGAAAGAAAAGGAAGTTCAAGAAGAGATATGGTGTACAAGATGTAGAACAAACGAACACCATAAGGACAATTTCTCAGTGCTCATGAATTATGTTGTAATAGGCACGTCGAACCCGATAATCACCCAAGGGATTCCTTGGTGTAGAATATGTCAGACTAGGGGCCATAAGTCAGAATAATGTTTGTATTTATATAAGACTGTAAGTACACCAGCTAGTATGTACTGTAAATTTTGTAAATCAGCAGGACATGATGAGAAAGACTGCAGAGCACTTCAGCTGTTGCAAGAAAAGACAATGGATACCTACTTAATGAAGAATGATGAGAAGATGAAAGTTGAATGAGCTGAGCCTCAGTATCATCCTGCTCAATATCCACCACTACAATTTCAACAACCACAATATCCTCATCCACAATATCAATAGAATCAGTATCTACCACAGCAACAAACCCTCAACAAAGTGGGGTGGAAATTTTTGAGGCCGAGGACAACAACAAGGCAGAGGAGGATTTGTTCGAGGAAGAGGCCAAGTCATATGTTATAATTGTTGGCAATCAGGACACTTTTCCCGAGATTTCCAAGGTCATGTGAAGACATGTACATACTATAAAGAATTTGACCACAATGTAGAACAGTGTCCACAATTGATCATGAAATGGAAAGCTTGAACTGTGGGAAATCCCAACCCTGCGTAGAATCAGAACCTGAACCCCAACCAAACCATTCAGATGATTTCTGTTGAGCTGAGAGAACCAAATATTGATTTTGTTACAAGAGGATGTGTTGCAATAGGAGCAGACCAAAATACACAGCATGGACAACCGCAGGTGCGACATGCAGCACAAAAGAAAACCCCATTCGATTTCCAGAAGGAGAAGGAAGTATTCTTGGATATATGACTAGAGTTTTTTGATACCAATCAACGATTGACATATAGAAAAGTAAAGGAGATGCCCAAAATATTTGAACAATTACTAAGGAAGGAGCCACATAAAAAGGTTAGTAAGCTTAAATAATTTTTCAAAAGTTGTTTAGCACTAATCCATGATACAGATGTTGTCGCAGAACTGACAACACTCATAGAATAAACCCAGGAGACTTGTGGCCTAAAAAGAGAGTTAACCATGTCGGGAAAAGATTAAAAACTGGTCGTGAATTGTGAAAGACTGGGCAGATAGGAGATTACGATATGGACTATATCATTTTAGACCTGGGCTCAGATGTCAATATATTGACAAGACAAACATGGGAAAGCATGAATATTCCACAACCAAATTGGTCTCCCATTCGGCTAAGTCTTGTGAATCAGTCGAAGGTTCTACCCATTGGTAGACTAACTCAAGTACTTGTTGAAGTAGAAGGCCTGAGGACATACGCAGACTTTGAAGTGATCGACGTTGTCAATGACACAAACCCATATCTTGCACTTTTGGGAATAGATTGGGCGATACATAATCAGACCATAATTAATTATAAGAAAATAATCTTGCCCTTTGAATATTCTGAAATAAGGGTGGTCGTGCCAATTGATCTGCTCGAAGGGAAGAGATATGTCAAGCTAGTGAACAGTGAAGGCCAAGGTTATTACCTAGACCAGCTATATAATATAATGTCTTCAAGAGATGATTATATAAATCCAACAGCTGATGGAAAGCTGAGTTGGTGGAGTGTTAGATCTTGCATGTTCGATTTAGGTGACGCGTTAGAAAATTGGCATAACCGGCTGCATGAAATATCCATGCGAATATGCACAATAATTACAAGTTCTGTGTGATGGGTAGGAGCCGAGGAAATCGAGCTAACTACATATGAAGGTTTACCTAACTTTTTGTCTTTTCTGGTGGAATTTGAAGCAAAACTTATAGAATCGTAGCGACTGTACTCCTTGGAATTTGTGTTGAAAGCTACACCCGCTAGATGGTGGGGTACACATAAACAATCTATCTTTGAATGGCCACAATGTAGAAGATTGTTGGAGATTAGATTTGGAGAAGAGATAAGTTATACTGGTCGCAAGTATACAAGATTGACAAATCCTGTTGAACATATTGAGCATTGTTGCATGACATGGAAAGAGTATATGCGACAAGAATGGGTTCATTGATTCATACATGCATTGGAGATGGTACCAAGGAATTGGTATACATCAGTGGAGCTATGAAGAGGAACTTTTGAGTGGGAAGAGTTAGCTACAAGATTCACACACACATTTGACTTTGCAATTTAACACCCTACAATTGATGTTGCGCTACAGATAATGAAGGAGAATATATTTGAAGAAATCCTTGTCGCAACCACAAATTTCCATCAACGCATAACGACATTCCACCATTGGATGGAATGTTACAATGTCACGGGAGAACCGAATGATGATGATCTGATAGATATAAACATACCTGAGTCAAAAGGTATGCGCGCAGTGGAAGGATTTTCCATTTCCAGTGACCAATTCCTAAGTCCACTTAAGATCAAGAAAGTAAATATTGGCTCGCCTGAAAATCCAAAGTTTGCCCATATTGGAGATTATTGGGATGATGAGACTATGGGAAGATCATTGATTTGTTGCATGAATTCCAAGATCTATTCCCTACTAATTTTTTCAGAGATGAAAGGAAAAGTTGGTGACCTCGACGAAATGAAGATACCTTTGAGGCCCGATGCAAAACCCATCAAGCCACGACAATACAGATTAAATCCGCGATACAAAGAAAAGGTTAAGTTTGAATTGGACCAAATGCTAGTGGAAGGTGTTATAGAACATGTTGAAGAATCGAAATGGATTAGCCCAATTGTAGTATAGGATAAGAAGACCTCAGCTGAAGTAAGAATTTGTGTCGACCTGAGAAAATTGAATGATGCTTGTTTGCATGATCTGTTTTCGACTCCATTTACAGATGAGGTACTGGAGAATGTCGGAGGGAAAGAGATGTACTCTTTCACTGATGGATTTTTTGGTTACCATCATATCAGAATTGAAAAGGAGGATCGATACGATACTACCTTTGTGATGGAGTGGGGATGTTTCCAGTATACGGTAATTCCCTTTGGACTAAAGAATGCACCTATGTTTTTTTCCAAAATCGTAGTTGTTGCCTTTAAAGACTATACACAAATTTCCTGAAGTCTACTTCAATGATTGGACAGTATTTGTCCTTGTAAAAGACTATATAGATATCCTGAGAATGATGTTGGAACATTGTCACTAGTATCAAATTTCCCTGAATTTGAAGAAATGTATCTTTTGCACACCTTTTGGAGCTTCATTGGGCCATGTGGTCTGTCGTGACGGAATTTTGGCTGATCCAACAAAATTTGTGATCATCCTCGAACTACCACCACCTACTACAGTTAAACAGTTAAGAGAAACACTAGGACATACGGGATACTACACAAATTTTATCAAAGGATATGTGGAGGTGACTGCTCTGATGAAAAAATTCTTGAAAAAAGATACTAAGTTTCAATGGACAGAGGATTGTGAAGAGAGTCTAAACAAGTTGAAGAACAAGATGGTTATTGTGCCAATACTTGTGTTTCTAGATTGGGAAAAAGAGTTCCATGTTCATGTAGACGCACCATCTATTGTGCTCTGCGTGGTACTGACGCATCCTGGTGAAGGATTGATTGAGCACCCCATTTCCTTCGCTAGCAAAAAGTTATCAACTACATATAATAATTATACCACAACGGAGAGAGAAGGGATAGCGATGGTATATGCACTGCAGAAGTTCAGACATTATTTACTGGGTGGACATTTCAAGATGTACATTGACCAAGTTGCGCTAAAATACTCGGTCAATAAGCCAGTGTTGGGGGGGGGTCTGTCAGTGGATTCTCCTCTTCTAGGAATTTGATTTTGAGATAATTGTTAAACCCGGTCGATTGAATTTGGGACCAAACCATCTTTCAAGGATTGAAAGTGGAGAAGAACCTGCTCGTCTGGAAGATAATCTTCCTGATGTGCAACTATTTGTGATCAATATAAATATATCATACATTTTCTGAGTACGGGTCATGCGCCAACTGAATTTACATTGCACAGAAGAAGCAGTTGTTGGTGCAAGATGCAGATTTCCAGTTGATCCTTAGACAGTTGTATAAAATGGGCCCTGATGAGATACTTCGACGTTGCGTTTTGGAGCACAAGCGCCCGATGATATTAAATAAATCACATGCTAGTGTCGTAGGAGACCACTATGTAGAAAAATCTATGGTGCATAAGATTTTTCAAGCAAGATTATGGTGTCCCACCATGCATGTGGACACTCGGGATTATTGTCGCAATTGTGATGTATGTCAAAGAACTGTAAATTCATCCTGAAGAGATGAAATGCCATTGGTACCGTAGACAACATTACAGGAATTTGATAAATGGGTCAGTGATTTTGTAGGACCTAACATTCCGACAGGAAAGCACGCAGGAGCACGATATATTATCACTGCAACTGATTACCTAACTAGATGGGAAGAAGCAGCACCAATAAAGGATTGTACTATTGTGATTGCTGTGAATTTTTTATTTGAAAACGTTGTGACAAGGTTTGGGTGCCCAAAGATTTTAATCATCGATCAAGGTACATATTTTGTTAATTAATTGATTGAAGAAATGACTGAGGAATTTCAGATACAACATAGAAGAACAACTCCATATCATCCTTAAGCAAATGGAGTTGTCGAAGCATTCAACAAGATTCTGTAAAACGCATTGACAAAGGTTTGCAATGTGCAAAGAGATGACTGGGATCAGAATATTTCTACACTATTATGGGCATATCGCACGATGTGTAAGAAGTTGCCAGACCAGACTCCATTTCGGTTGGTGTATGGCCAAGAAGTTGTCATTCCTATGGAATATATTGTACTGAGCTTAAGAGTTGTTGTGATCACTGAAATGATAGATGTTGATGTTGTGGAAGATAGGTTACTTCAACTAGTATCGTTGGAGGAAGAACATTTTGTTGCAGGATTTCACCAAAATGTAGAAAAGCAAAGGCAGAAGGTATGGAATGATAGCCACATTAAGAGAAAGCATTTTGAAGTTGGGGGTCTTGTTCTTATGTATGACAACAAATTTTTCAAGCATCCAGGAAAGATGAAAACACATTGGTTAGGACCATATGTTGTCAAAGAGATCACTGATGGAGAATCAGTGAAGCTAGAAAAATTAGATGGGACAGAGATTAGAGGACTCGTCAATGGGAGTCGACTGAAACCATATTATGATAGCTTCGACTTAATCGCATAAAAAAATGTTTATGATCTCAAATTGTTAGTCTGTCACAGTAAGAAGCGAAGTTTTGCAAAATTGACATCTGGCGAAGAAAACAAAAGGATATCGCAAAGACACTTAGTGAGTCGCATAAGAAAGGGACTCTTCTAAACAAAAGAAAGAAGTCACAAGTGATGCGACGCTAGCGCAAGAATGAAGAGACTCACTATACAACTATCTGTCATTAACTTGGAAATATCGAGAGAATCTAACGACGTATTTTTAAAAAAAGTTACTTTGATCATAATTATAATGATGTCATAGTGTAAAGGGGCAGATCTATTGGCAGCGTCCACATGATGACTCGGAGAGGTGACCCATGTGATGGGTCATGTTGTCAGTATTTCACTCTATGGCTACGCGTGTGAAGAGACTGATTGAGCAACTAGGTATTTACCCTATTTTCCCTCTCTTTCAACTAAGTCTAATATATTGCAACAGCGAGCTGCTGGGTACAACACACAAGATTGAAGTAAACTTGCTATAGAAGTATGGATACCTTGAGCTTTAGATCCATTTCCCATATGGGCTCCGTGATTGAAGCCGTGATACCTGTCATGGTTGAGGAAAATGCTTCCAGATATGTTCCACTGAAAGCAGGGAGGAGATTGGAAGTTGAGCTAGTTTCAGTCCTCCCTGCCCTAACGATACAATTCGTCCTACCATGGTCGGTAATAAGGAAGCATTCTGATTCACGCAAGAGCAATATTGTCTCGGCATTGCTGAGAAATAACAAAGAAGCAGTGGCTAGAATTCAAGGGCTAAAGGACATCCCACCGAAGTCGTCGGATAGAGTTGTGGAACAATTCGCCATAGTGCATAGTATACATTGCTAGAGCCCACCGGTTCTAACTAGTGTTCGGATAACAAAAAATAGAGACAAAGGCCACCATCATCTCTACAAAAAGCTCCAAACATACTAGGTGATGATGCTTTCAAGAAAAAGATGAATTGGAAGATTCCAATGAGAGAAGGTAAGATGTCAATGAGATGGCGGACTTTACTAGTAGTAGAGCAAAGGAGACTCCTAGAAAATGAGTTTCCTTATCGACTACTACGAGCTCTAAGGTTTATAATGATCTTGCATACTCATTCAATGATGACGAAGAGGAATATTTTGCATAGGAGGAAGGAAAAACCTGGGATGAGTTGGAAGTTGAAGCTAGAGAAGTAGACAAGGAGAATCGATGATGTTTATGAGCTTTCCCATCTCATCTGTCCTACTGATATGAAACAATAACTTTATCTGATAGAAGAAAGAACCAAACTAGTAGCAGAATCTAGAAAGAACATAAAGGAAAGAAGGCAGGCAGATATAGAAGCTGGGAAGAAGATAGAAGAGGCGGAAGCAATATGTGCCAATGTTGTTGACCAAGTCTCTCAGGATTGGGAGGCGATCATAGATGATGCAAAGGTAGAAAAATTCGCAGAAGAGTTGCACACGATTGAATCAGATGTGCACCATATGAAGACTTCAATGAAGAAACTTCCATTAGCAAAAAAAATGGATAAGGCAATAGAGATGAAAAAATTCCAACAACAGGTCACAATGTTGTGCACGAAACAGGAACAACGCGTAGATAAGGTTGAAGAGTTGCATGCTGAAGTTGAAAGAGTTACAGGAATCATTCAACGTGTACATCAGAAGGTGCGAGAAGCAGTTGCATAAGTAGAAAAGGTAATGCCGTAGCATGTTAGTTCTGACCTTGTGGAACAATTGAAGAAGACAAAGGAATAAGTATTCCTAGAAGCAGAGAAAAT
Organism: Pseudotsuga menziesii; assembly: GCA_001517045.1. Taxonomy (NCBI): domain Eukaryota; kingdom Viridiplantae; phylum Streptophyta; class Pinopsida; order Pinales; family Pinaceae; genus Pseudotsuga; species Pseudotsuga menziesii. Next base: position 927,330 of record LPNX011167659.1, read on the forward strand.
AATGAAAAATCTTGGAATATTTTCACACCAAAGTTGGCACAACTAAAGAAATGGAGGAATAGCTTCGAGTGGCTTGGGACAAGCCACATGTGATTAATGGGGGGTTTTTGGGCCTAGGGAAAGGAAAGCAGAATTCACTTAGAATTATGCTTAAGTATGGAGAAGAGCTAAGACAGAAGAATATAGAGGAGTTACGACAGAGGCATCGATAGGAAGAAAGAAGAAGGAAAATAAGAGAAAGGAGTTGCGACAGAGGCATCGACATGAAGAAAGAAGAAGGAAAAGAAGAGAATGGAGGTGTGACATAGGAAGATAAAGAAGAAGGAGTTAAGGAAAGAGGTAGTTCAAGAGGAAACTTTGGAAGCTGCGACAGAAGGAAGATGTGCGATAGAAGGAAAGGATGTGACAGAGAAAGAATGTGGTGTAGTGGATCCATGTCAGAAGGAATGCAACGGTGCAACGGTTAGAAAGTGACAGGTCAAAAGGATCATGGGTATGAGTTTGGCTAGATCCAATAGAAGTCACACGTACGAAGGTATATCTGTAAGTCAGGTCATTAGTGCCTATTTTCATGCGTCGCTAGAGGAGGAAAGACATCTTATTAGGAAATTCGGTTGAGATAGCGACATGTAAAGAGTCTGTAAAAGGAGGAACCCAAGTTGTATGTGGATTAGCTTCTCCATTGTTAGAGTATTATTCTCTAAGAGATGTTAGCTCTTTAGTGTTTGTTAGCTCTAGGTATGATCATAAGTGTGTATGTTGCTTTGCTAAGTGCATTGAGTTGAAGAACCTGCAGCTGAGTGCGCAGGGGTGTAGAGGAGCTTGAGTCAGTCCAAGCTGTGTGCAGATCAATAGTAGAGTCTAGTAGAGAAATACCAGAGATAGAAGATACAAGAGCATGAGAGGAGAGATAGAGTCTGTGTAGATAAAGAAGAATATCTAGAACACATTCTGCATCTTAGTGCACAGATAGAAGGGGCATATATTTCTCATGCCAGATGAAGAGCACCTTTGTGGTTTTTCCTGGATGGGTTTCAACGTTATATCTTGTGTATATGTGTGAATGTTGAACTCATTTGAGTCACATGTATAGATGTGCTTTGAATGAATGCTTATATATTTACTTATGAATGAATAGATGCATAGCAGTCGCACTGTTATAAGTTGAAAACATTTATGTTGCATTGGGGTTGTTGTTATATTAGTTGCAAAGGAAAAGTTGTGTTGCAGTCTAACTGTTCATAGTAAGCATAAGTAATCCACCCATGGGATTTGGTCGAGCGCCTTGGTAAATGACCAAGGGACTGGAAATCTCCCGCCCAACTGCGGAAACCTGGTTCAAGCAGTTACCCAAAGAAATATATCTCGGGTGAGACTGCATCTGCGTCGCAGGTGTTGTCGATTGGGCTTTTCTCTATCGGGTCGATATCTTGGGATTTGTTGCACTAAGTAGAAAGGACTGATCTTGGGTCCAAATAGGAATAAAATCCAACACCCGTACACGTGGCATGGGTGGGGTCCACCTTAAAATTACCAATATTTTTAAAATTTTGAAATTAAATAAAATTTTAAATTACATTAATAGGTTTAATATAAAATTATGCCTAGACCCTTATCCATCATCTAACAGAACCCGTATTTTCCAGTAAAATTCCAATGCAACTCTGTAATTGCGAAAATTTTCCATCAATCAATCTACCTCTCCATTTGGGAAATCACAAATCTAATCCATGGCTTGGTCAAAGCCCCATCTGACAATTAAAACCATAAAATTTGCAAAGGATCATTTCGTTTTCAACTTGTATGTTTTCCTATAATTATGCATTTTCGGCCCATACAACTCCGATATTGCAACCAAATATTTTATACCACTTTGCAATGTCTCCATCCCTCAATCTGACTCGTGAGAGGGGACATTAACTGAATCGGGCTCTCAAAAAATTTCCCCGCAACCATAATTATGAATTTATAACATCTGAATGCATGTGAAAATACATAGTAAAAATACAAAGGAAATAACTCAAACCGCACACACACAACATGCAAATTTCATGCATAATTATCATAGGATATAAATATAAACCAGTGCACATCAAATATAAAAGAGTATTTATCTTTAAACAATGAATATCCAAGCAACTAGATGTGTAAGAGAGATTTCCACCCAACCGTAGACACTCTGTCTAGCATATACTCTTTTTGTTGAGAAGCCACCCCCAATTTGGGCTATGAGGTCACCACCAAGGAGAAGGAAACACCTATAGGCTTCTCTCACTCATCCCATAACCCATTCGACTCTCTATAATTAGCCAAAACTCTTGCAGATCTCTACAGAGATCTCACTCAATCATCACAACAATGGAACTCCTTCTGACTTATCCACACCACACAAGGAAGGCATTCCCCTTCACTTATCTACAATTCCCTCAGGGAATCCAACCCTTACAGTGCTTACTAGTGTGTGCAGTAAGATCCCAACTTGATGTATGTTGTTAGAGAATCTCCTATAGCATAAATTATGGCTTCTTAAGCATTCAAAAGTAACAAAAATCAATGGGTAAGGTTTCCCATCTTTCCCAACCTCTCTGCTCACCTACAACCATCTATTTTCCCTTCCATAAATTCATCTTTGTCTCCGAATTCGAATTTCTAAATTTTGCACAGTTTGCTAATGGTCATGAACAACAATAGGAAACTCTACGTAGTGTAGAAAACATGCCTGATAGAATGATCAAAAGAGGGTTGACTCCAAGGGATATGAGATTATGGTGAAAATACAACTGACATAGCTTATGACCATTTAGAAGAAAATGACTGTTGACAACTGACATAACTGTCACAACCCCCATGCTTCAATAACTACATGAACTAACTTTTTCCACCAACCTCACACATGCATTCAATAATTGGGTTAATAGTCAAATTTAAAGCACATGGAATATTTTGGATGAGTTCTAAGGTTGACACTTAGCAACATATTATTTAATTTCCCCATAAGCCCCCTTTCCTCTTCCGTTCTGGTGGAATCATATCCCTCTAGTGCTCTTTACACAACTATCTTAGACCATTTCATTAATTTCCAACATAATATGTGCATACATTTTGAATTGGCATGATAATACAATCATACAGTACAAATAAAAATATGTACATCATACATTCCTAGCCATTTACTAGTCAAGTCGTGGCCTTGATGTCCACACTAGGAATCCATAATAGAATCATTACATCATTTACATAATTTTGATTAAATACATTCCAAGTCAAAACTGGAGGTATTACATACCAGCTCCTTTAGCACAATAATTGACCTCTCAGCATGGTAATTGACAAGATGTCAATGGTGAATCGATTTAAAAATAGAGTGTATAGCTTGATATTTATTTTATCTCCCTTAGATGTCATGTGGTCAATAGGAACCAAATCCACTGATATATACTATAACCATACTTGGGGATTGAAACATATTTATTTTTTCTTTAATATCATGTTGATGGGTGATAAAGAATTAGCATTAAAGTATTTGAGATTGGATGTTTCCATAGTGGTTGGAAATAGTTATTGAGTATTCAAGATGTTTCCCCAAGCCATTGAATTTATCTCTGAGCTTGTAGACAAAGAAACCCTTCACCTTATTAAAAATTTTCTATCCACTACTTTCTTATGTTTCAAAGACAAGTTCTATGAACAAACGGAAGGCACTGCGATGGGATCTTGTCTAACCCCCGCTGTTTCCAACATATTTATGGAACACTTTGAAGCCTTAGCCCTCAATAGTTTTTCCCTTAAACCTAAATGTTTATTTCTCTTCATAGACGAAACCTTTTTCATTTGGCCCCATGGTCGGGTCTCCCTTGACACATCTCACAAACATATCAATACCATATCCCCCTTCATACAATTCACCATGGAAATCCAAGAAAATAGAACTCTCCCCTTTCTAGATGTCTTGGTTACTTGTAACCTCGTTGGATTCCTAGCTCACCAGGTTTACCACAAAAATACCCACACTGACAGGTATCTCCACTCTTATTCCCACCACCATCCTGCTTAAAAATATGCAATCCTTAAAACTGTAATCACTAAGGCAGTCTGCATATCCGATCCCCAACGCTTTTCCCAAGAAATATCTCACTTCACCAAATCTCTTTTAGCTAATGACAACCCTAGGAATATTATCAATAGAACCTTCCATCATGTCCTATCTCCAAAACCTATCCCTATTAAAACCTCCCCCCCTCTCATTCCTTTGCATCTCTCCCTTATATCAATGGCATCACAGACCGTATCTCCAAAACCCTTACTAAAAAGAATATCAAAACTATCTTCAAACCCCATAAACCCCTCAAACAATTGTTCAAAAGTGTCAAAGACAAATCCAATCCTTTTTTATCCCAAGGAGTCTAGCAAATCCCATGTTCTTGTGGAAAAACATGCATTGGCCAAATAGGTAGATCTATCCAAATATGTCTCATAGAACACATTGTGAATACCAACACAATAGACACAAAAAATGTCATAGATGAGCATTCTTTCAACACAAAGCATCACATATGTTTATACCGCACAAGAATTCTAGCCTCTACTTCTCACTACTCCTCCCATCTAATAAAAAAAGCTCTCGAATAAACTAAGCCAATATTGCAAACCCTTGATCCATCGTATCAATCCCTCTAATTAACTTCTCCTCGTCTATTCTTGCCTCTTACTCTTTCTCTATGTTCTTATATTTATCTATAATTTTTATTTTCAATTTATGTTAAAAAATTTCATCTTCTTTCCCCCCTTATTCCTTTATCTAAACATCTCTACATTTCAACAACCTCTCCTTTTATTTATTTTCTCCTTTTTATCCTCTCAAATTTACAGGGAGGGGCATTTACAGAAGGAAGGTCATTTCTTGATAGTCGATCATTGTAAGTCGGTCATAGTTGGGTTGGGCTCAGTGCTCGGTTGAACTGCTCAATTTGGTTGGTAACAGCTGATTTAATAGCTAACAAGTAGAACAGATACTCGTGAGCATAACCTAGCTAATTGGTCACAATTGTTTGTGATGGGAACAAGTTGAATATCGAACCGTGGGCCTACCCTAGCTTATTTGGGAATAGTTAGTTGATTAGAGAACATAGGTTATATGTAACAAAGCGCTAAGTTGACCTAAAGTAGGTTATCTTGGGCTCGTGGCATAATACTGTTATTTGGTCATTTTCTCTGCTTAAAGTTATTTCCTTCTCCTAAATTACTTTTATTTCATTCTATCCCCTTGGTATTTCAGCTTTTTTTCTCATCCCTTAAACTTAGGTACACATTATATATTTATATTTATTTATTTGAAATTCAACTTTATTAGTTATATTTCTTTATCTTTTCTCTTTTTAACTTCATCCCTAATAAAAAAAAAATATTTTATTTTTTAATTATATTATGAACTTAATTTTATTCCATTTTTTAAATAACTTTATTTTGATTTTTTTTTTTTATTACAGAGCTAACCCGATGGGGACATCAAGTGAGGCCCTTATATAGCAATATTTGCTTACAACGTATAGCACTCAACCACTTGAGCTAGCCCATCAAGCTAACTTTATTTTGATATATATATTTTATTTTATATTTTTTTCTTTTATTTTTATATTTTTATTATTTTTTATTTTTTTATTTCATCCTCAATTACCTATTATACCTATTATAATTAATCTTACTCATTATACTTTTACTATTCACCCCACTTACCCATTATACTTTTTCTTTTCGTCCCTCTTTTTATCTTATCCTTATAATTTTTTTCTCATATATATATATATATATTATTTTATTTTATTTTTATTATAATTAGTAATCATTAAAGACTCTATTTCTTTAATTCTTTATATATATTTTTATTTTATCTACCATCATTTTAACTTTTTATTACAGTTTTTATGGATATTGATAACAAGCAAAGATTTCCTCGGAAACAAGTTGGTGAACTCAATCTTTCAACAAAAGATTCTATGTGTCCATTGGATGTAGCTTGAGTGGTTGGGAGGAATGAATGTTACCCTCCCCACTCAGGTTCTATTTTTGTAAGTGGCATGATGCTCTTGTGAGCCCCTATGTAATGCTTGTGGAGCCCTTTGTAATAACTGTGTGGATGATTATACATGACCATACCTTGATTTAGTGAATATCAGATGTTGGGATTTTCCGTGAATTAGCCTTCTAACAAATGGTAAACCACATTTAAAAAAAATCTTTCAAGAGAATAAATATCCAAAAGACTCAACCACTAAACATTAAAATATCTTCCTTCTAAAAACATTGAAACCTGTTTTTGCTTTGGGAAAAGAAATTAAATAGCAAGTTCGCATTTAATATATAACCTTTGCTTTGGGAAAAGAAATTAAAGAGCAAGTTCCAATCGTTTGTATATTGGTGATAATGTTGTGTAACATTGTCGTTAAATAAAGCGTTTGTATTTTTATGAAAACTGGAGTGATCTACTTTTACGAGTTGTTGAATTGATGGTGAAAGGAATAAAACATTCGTGCCGTGCCGTGCCGTGCCGTGCCGTGCCATCGGTATTGTTGTAACGTTCCTCTAGTTGTAGAAGTAAATAGTGTAATAAAGATGAGTTAAACTATATTCATAAATAACACTAACACTTTCCAACTCCATTTAGCATAAACAAATGAATGTCCAACGTGTGCGGCATGCATGGATTTGTTTTCTAGTTAATAAACTAGAAAGTAGGTAAAGTTTTATAGTGTTGCATTGAAGGACAGAACGCATGGATTTGTTTTCTAGTTAATAAACTAGAAAGTAAGTAAAGTTTTATAGTGTTGCATTGAAGGACAGAACTCAACTCATGGTGATTTTTTTTTGCTTTCTAATTGCACAATCGCCATAGCCCGTCCTTCATTCTAAAACAATGCCAGGTGTTCGTATGAGCCATGTACCCCATTGGTCTTGGTCTTGGTCTTGGTCTTGGTCTTGATTGAGTGAACAATAATCATACCAAGCAAACCCAAGCTTTAAAGCCATTTCTATTATGCATGTTTGTTTGTTTGCTGATAAGGAAACAAAGCACCTTGAATTAAGTATTGATTATTATTGCGTTATATAGTTCATTGAAGATAGAAACTTTTGAATTTACTATGAAGGACAATTCAAATATTAAAGACCAAATTTCATTTCCATAAAGAATAAATGTTGGTAAACTACTTGATTTTTTTGTGTTTAGGGTCATTTCAAGAGAGAGATTTATGTCTGCATCACCCTCACATCCTTGTAAGTTGAGTATCTTTGTATTTTCATAATTTAAGCTTGTGATTATGAGTAAAGAGAAAATGTTACATTTCAATTTTGTTTTCAGAGTATAGTGATCTTTTAATTGCTTCAAAAGTAGCCAAGTGCTTTACAACTCAATAGGGGAAGATGTTGTCACCTTACTAACATTATACTACCAAAAATAAAAATAATTAAAAATGCATGTCTACTCATAAAATAATAAAATAAAACCAAATAAAAACTAGACTAATAAAATAAAAATTTAAAACCAAATAAAAAGTTAGTAAAAAAATTCATGTGAGCTCATAAAAAAATAAAAAACATAAATCAATGTTAAACATGTATTTTTTGCGGTGTAATTTTTGTGTATCCCTCTCAGTGATTGATAGATCTAAGTTGTTGGTCTCTATACACTTAATCTTGGTTGCTTCGTTATTCGCTTTTACAGCCATAATTGTGATAATGCTGAGAATTGTGTATATGGAGTCACTATTGAGTGAGAAAATGGTTTACAAATCCAATTAATCACTATGGAAATCACTAGGGCGGTATATCCAATACCATCATCAACATGCCAAAGAATTTAAAGGTGATGATGGTGTGAATAAGATAGATGGTTTGAAAGTGTTTAAGTTATATGTGGATGTTGTAACAAACCTGAAATCCACAAGTAATTTTTAAAGAGACTGTATAATTTTTTTATTTTTTATTACCGTTGTTCACATGACATGATATATAATATTTAGGATACACCATAATCCAGTATATAATCTTCAAGAGATCCCTCAAATCTTATTCAAACTCTTTTAAACTTATCAAGTAATAATATCATCCTTAACTATTAGCATAAAGTCTTGTCAATAGATAAGTTTACTCTTTCAAATATTCTTAGGGGTGCAGTTACACCCCCTCTATGTTAATCCTTTACACTATATACACGAACAATTTCTTTTCTAAGAATCATTTTGCAACCTTATGGTATAATAGTTTGATTATTGTTCTCAATAAAATATCAAACTTGTATATATTGCATAGGTGATTATAATTCAACACAAAGCCTCATTTTAATACTTATCATACAGCCCTTTCTTCCTTCAAACATAAACAATAACATAAAAGCATATCAATAATTCATGCTTATTAAAGCAATCATTCAACAAGAATTAAATCTAATATAGGCATAAGGGAATACACTTGTGTTCCTTCATTATCATTTTGAAAGTAAACTTATACATTAAGTAAATAACTCTTTTGGGTAAGATTACACCTAAAATCAAATCTTTATCTATATAACAAATAACATTAAAGTAGAGACGAAGTACATAAGATGCATATACAAAAGAAAGACACCAATATACATGGTGGGCTAAGTCCACCAAAATTGTTAATAGTTTTATTAATTTGTCCAACAATGAAGGGTTACATTTCTGCATCACATCCACCCTAATTCAGGTCCCTTTTCTTTTCTTTTTTTTCTTTTTTTTCACAAAATCTATTTTAGAGAGAATACTTACAAAATGTTATTTATCTTTGTTATAAGACATTCCATTAAACATGGACATTATCATCTAAACAATTTAAAATCTATTCACTTTAACTATTGGTTACTTTCCAAAACCATTCAAACTTTCTTTACTTTAACTAACTTATTAAACTTCCACTCCTCTTAATTATAGCATATATATTTATACTTATCCATAAAGGGGTTAATCCATCCCTCCCGGCCTGAAAAGAGAAGTATAGTGGTACAAGTTAAGAATATGTCAGGAACAAATGTTGGTTATGTAACACTGGTGAATGCTGTATGAAGCCCAACCAACAGCAGATGAAATTGTAGTTCCATATCCAGTTTAAGTTCTTCATATGTTAAAGTTCATGGTGTTGGGCTATACCATTTCTCTCTCTTTCCTGTTCACAACCCTTGCTCTTCCTTTCGAATGCAAGATTTTTAGTTTTTTTAACGACGTCCAAACAATTTACCTTAACTTTGTACATATATATCATTTGTCTTATTTAATTATTTTACTTTACTTGCATTTATTTTTTAACCGGAAATGTTGACATATATATGTCAACGTTTGATTAATGTTTTTAAAGCTCACAAAGTAAATTAAAGGATTTTATCCATTTTATACTTGCATTTATTTTTTTTACCGAAAATGTTGACATTATATGTCAACGTTTGCTTAATGTTTTTTAAGCTCACAAAGTAGATTAAAGGATTTTATCCCCATAAAAGTTGCATTTTATACCCTAAAGAAAGCTCTCCATTGGTTCATTTTTTACAAGTAAGAAAGTTCTCCATTTATATATTTTATTACCATGAGGTTCTCCACTTTAATAAAAGTTTTATCCACATGAATTACACCAAATGTCGGTGATTCTGCGAGAGATGAACAACCACGAGGATAAGACAAAAGGATGTAAGGATAAAAGTTTAGTTGGACTAGAACTCGATAGGGCGATAGTTAAAAAGTTAGAATGTCAAAAGTGAAGAAGGTTGAAGGTAAAGATTCATTACCAAATTTGATAAATAGAATTATGCTAAGTATGCAAAATAATTCTGGTTTGTCATTTTAAGTTATTTTCATAGAGGTTATGTTAGCTTATGCTTTTATATTTTTAAGTTGTGATTGGTTGTATAGTATTTTTATGATTCATTATTTTTCTTAAGGTTTACAAAGATAGGTATTGTAATTTGTAAACCATTAATATGTTTGTATTGTTTATATTTATCTTAAACGATATTGACTAATTGATGTGAAGCAAATTATTTCTATCTATTTGTAAACTATCATTTATTTTCGAGAGTTACTTTGGATTTGTGTAGGTTGTAGTTAGTGAATTATTGGTTGTGTATCTTTTTCTTTTTTTCTTATCAATCAATTCTTAAAAGTTCATAGTTAAAACAAGATTAGTTATTCTTTAATTACATTTTGTATTCGCATTTATAACTATATTTTATTTTAGCTCATAAACCAAATTATGATCATTGATCCATAACCCTATGGTTTGTCATTGAGAACTCTTTAATTGAACCTTTGTATCCTATAAACTTGTATGATTGAAGGAAACCATTTTCCCACATAAAACAAAAACATATGTTTAGCCATAATTGGTTGTATTTGTCATTTGGTTACTTAAAAAATGAAAGTTATTCAATATACGAAGTACATCAGAGGATATGTATTTCACGTCTTTAGTGGGCATAGTTTTATTATTGCATCATTCATCTACTATTTTTATTTTTGGATCCCCATTCACCCTTCAAGTGGAAAGAGAATCTATCCCCCATTCACCCTTCAATAAAAAGAGAAGTGCTTTTACATTATTTCTCTGCTTGATAAAAATATATATGAGATCAAGGTTTCATTTATATTGCGTTACTCTTTCTTATGCTTGCATTAATTTTTGAAATGTGTGTTCAAGTAGGTGAGTTTTAAGCATCATTCCCTTAATACATTAAAAAAAAAAAAATTTGAAGTGTGCGGTCAAGTATGTGTTCAAGTACTAAGTGAGTTTTAGGCATCATTCCCTTAATGCTCAAAAATTATCAACAGGTGCCATTGTCCAAAATAATAATTAGTTCTACCCTCTAACATTGGGTGACAAAAATGGCATGGAGGAAGGATTTCTATGAGAGAGCTTTTGGTCAAAGTTCTCCAATTTTTATTGGAGTGGTATGTGGCACTCCTACATGCAACATAATATATTTGAGCCACAACATCAAATGCTTGCTTTGTGAGCCCATGGAAAGTGAATTTAATCTCAAATTCTCGGCTAACAGAGGCTTCAATTATGAGATTGTATGTGCATATTTGAAATGAAATGGTTATATGGTGCATCATTGCAATAGTATTTGACTTGGTTAATCATAAAGTTATCACCAAAGCTCTTTTCTTGGCGTTGGACTGGTGGTTTTCTTAGCTTCTTTGTTGTAAGGTTTTGTTGGTCTTTGTTGTAATTTGTATGTTTGGGTATGTGCAATTCTTATATGCTTTGAGAATCCATTTTAAGTCTAGTGGTATATTCTATTATTTTCCTACAGTACTATGGTAATCTGTGTGCTCAATATTTCCCTACAAAAGTAGTCTTGTTGAAATTTCACTAGTGGAATGATTTTGCCACTAAATGACCATGGGTTTTGGTGCTTCTTGGAAGTATATGAGGTCGGTACACTAGAATTTCCAATCAGGTGCCATAGGGCTATGAGGCTATGTATTGAAAATTTTCCAAATTTAAAAGGTTGAGCAGTCGAAAATACATACCCTTAGTGTTACTTTTGGGTTGATGTGCCTCGACAGGTCAAATTTCAGTTGTCATTAGAATTGGAAAGTGGAAAGGCTCCTGGCTTTGCGCCTTCAAAACAATTGTGTTGAAGTTGTATTGGGTTGGGGATTTCATATCTAGGAAGCATCGTCCAAAGTCGATGATGAACAATTTGTGTGCATCACTCTCCTTTGTCTTGGGGTCAACATGATAGTAAATAAGTTCAAGCTGGAATCATTGAAAATATGTGTTGTTTTTCCCATATGGAATTCACTCAAGTGGTTAAAACTTGCTCAAATATTGTGTGTGTAAAAATGATAGGATATATATGCTTCCAACAACACACCTATCTTATAACGATGGATACCCTTATGTGTATAATCCTCATATCATTTTTTCATATTAGAAATATCACTTATATTCGTGATATCATATTTTCCTATTAGAAATATCACTTATAGGTATGATATGATCATTGTAGAGAGTACCTTGCCCACATTTATTACATTCCATTCCTTTAAGGATTGCTATGTTGGTTGTGGTATAATAAGTATCACTATTGTCATTAGGTAAAAAATGTTCTCAAGTTTTATAGGAATTTTGGTGGAAGTTAGAGTTTTATTAATTGTTGAATACTTTACTCATAAACAATGTTCCATTTTAAAAAGACCGTGAATTTCAATGGAAGTTAGAGTTTTCATTTAATTGTTGAATACTTTGCTAATAAACAATGGACCATTTTAAAATTATCATCCCATCTTCAAAAAAAAATAGATACCTTGTACACTATGATAGAGGGAAAATGTATTGGATGCATCTTGTTTTCAAAATAAATGATTATGTTACACCATGCTACAATGTTTTCATGTACCCTTACCTTATAAGTATTTGAAGATGATCCAATGGTGTAACTTCCATTGGCCATGAAACATATGCATACTTTATTTTCATCTTGAAAATGGATGATACAATGTATGTTAGGTCCAACATTCATAAATATATAATACGTTGCACAATCTATTAATAATGTGTTTGGGTTCAAAATTCACGATTGCATTGGGTTTTCTTATCAATATTGCAAATACATTCTATATGTTGTAGCATAGTGCAACTATGTACTCTTGGTTTAGTCATGTGCTTAAGTCAAGAGCCACCATTGGATTAAAATATTAATATATTTTGTGTATTGAAATACCAAGGGTATTTATAGTGTTTATGTGCATTTGATTTTGGCTTTGCACCTAGGGGTGATGCATAAAATGTTGTCATTCACTCACTTCAACACATTGACTCCAAGGTTATGTATTTCCAAAGGTTTCATGAAGGATCATAGTTTTGTAAAGTAGTACACAAGTTCCACAACAACCTTAAGAATCTGATCGGGATGTGTGTGAGATACTCCAATGTCAACACATAATGAATCAACCATTGAGGGGAAATGGATTATGGGGTATATGTTATAAGCATTCTTTAGTGTATGAGGTTATTCCCACACGTAAATGGGATTTCATAATTAACATGTACGATCATACTCTAGTATTTAACAGAGTTAGACCTTTGTGTCTAGTGGCGAACCATAACAACGTGAGTATCTGGTTATTATATTACGTTGTTATTTTAGTGTATTGTTTTTCCAAATCGTACTAAAATATAGGTTTAAAAATTTTCAATTTCAATTTCAATTCAACAATTGTGCAATTTCATGGTTCATAAATCTTGAGTCTCTATTTAAAATAAATTATTATTTGATCAATGAAAATCAACAATTGAACACTACTTTATTCTCCAAATTCCAATGTATATGAATTGATTGGCACACTCTTTATGGGTGAAGGTTATATGTTAGGTAAAGTATGCACTTTAGTCAACTCCTTCCTTCACCAAATTCCAATGGATATGAAGTGATTGACACACTTTCTAGGCATTTTGGTGAAGGTTATATGTTTGGTAAATATTTCATTTCACTCAAGGCGTTTTACTTTTCCTAACATATAACATTTGTTGTTTACTAAATTCAAACTCAAGGGACATTACACACATAGTAACTAGCAACAAGGATAAATTCAATGTGGATAGAAGGGGCTCAATCATCTTGTAAAATGTCTCATCATTATTACTCATAAATTGAACATTCAACAAAAGAATGAAAACTTACACACATAGTAACTAGCAGCAAGGATAAATTCAATGTGGATAGAAGGGGCTCAATCATCTTGTAAAATGTCTCATCATTATTACGCATAAATTGAACATTCAACAAAAGAATGAAAACTCCATAGTTAATGTTATTCTTGGAAATATAACTCACATGTTTTGTAAAAGCGACTTGCTCAAAGTGACTATGAAAGATGACTTATGAGAATATATAATATTCACATGACTTGATCCTCAATATAGGAAATCCTAGACTTAGAATAAAATCTAAAATAAATCCCCTAATCCTAGTTTTAGTTATTACATCATGCAGATCATGCATAACATTTATTTTTATTTTAAAAAAGGATATGCATTTCTTCATGAGGGTGTGCCAGAGAGTCCTTGATATCTTATTACGCCGAGAGGCACTCTACAGCCCAATATGGGGGAGATCTTGTAACGTGATGTAACGTTTGTAACATGTCGACAAAAGATCTTGTAACCTGATGTAAGGTTATGTAACGTTATGTAACGAATATTGCCAAATATGGGAGATGTTATAAAGTTATGTAACCTTATGTAAAGTGATTTCAGCTATAAATAATATTGTCAATTAAAAAGTAATAAAAATAGCAAAAAATTAGCAAAGGTTTGGGACCCGTATCAATGCACCACACAGATAACACACTATTGTCTGCATTTCTCTTCTTTTGGTAATAGATTGCAGGGCCTCTTCTCCATCTTTGCATTCATTTTACACGTATTAAATTCCCTTCTTTCACTACACACCCACAACTCAGAGAAGCTGTCTCCACAGATGTAAGCAGAATTAGGCAGTTTTTATAGACAATCTGAATGACCCACATCGACTGCGAGTGGCCTTACAATTTACAAATAACACCAAAAACTTTGTCAAGTACTCAAGTATACTGTAAAAGTCACTGCCATTATTGCCCAGCTACTGCCATTATTGCACAAAGGAATGAAAGAACCGATGTTTCAATGTTGATAGTTCTTACCAACAATGGATCTGGTGGCTGAATGTTAACAGTGGGATCTTTCCAATCCTTAGCAAAAGAAATTTGGTTGCAGGAGTAAAGATAATATAGAAATGTTGATTGATTCAAATTTTTTACCATTTGGGCCTGTAAAAGTCAATACTGTAAAGATAATGCTATCAACACCTTAAAGATTCCGCTCCGTAGGGATTTGATTGCTGATAGTTCTTCTTACCAGCCAGCATTATTATTCGAAGCCAATTAATATGGTATCTCTTTCTTCGGTTGTTGGACTTGGACTCCATAGATATAAAATTTTACTCCCCTCATACTAAAACTCATGGAATTTTACCAAAAACGTTTACTCCCCTCATACTAAGACTCGTGAAATTTTACCAAAAATTTTTCAATTTTATAACAGGAAAAATGATTCTGTAGTACAATAGTAGCTTCTCACCATTGTTTTACATCTCTCTTCCGTACAGATACAATGGAGTGATGGCCTTAAATTATGAATTTATTATTATGCTCAAATTGTGCAGTAGTACATTTTGGCATGATGCATGCACAGTCACAAATTCAGCAATGGACGGCATGAATCACAGCATTTCCATTTCCACAGACAACAACCCACTTTCAAAACCCACTAACGACAAGTAGTTTTAAATTTTTAAGTGTGGCGAGTTTGACTGCAAAATGGACTAAAGTATAAACACTAAAAATGCAATGGCCCCAACATTCAAGTTGCATTCATAAACTGCCATGTTGTTAAAGCTGCATTGGTCCTATTTATGACAGAGAAATATCCATTCAAGTTGCATTCATAAACTGCCATGTTGTTAAGCTGCATTGGTCCTAATTATGACAGAGAAATATCCATTAACCACATAATGTTTAACATGCGAAGGATTGTGAATAGTGAATGAATGACATGTAAAATAACATATAGCTCTTGTGAAAATGAAGTAGATCATGTCACGGTGCCTTCGAGTAGATTTAAGCACTTCAAAACAATAAATTTGAAGTATCCCTTTATTATTTAATATCGATAGGATTGTGAATTATTTAAACATGCAAGCTCACGTAGACATCCTGCACGTGCTCCATCCCGCAGGCTCACTCAGCGAACCATATATATATATATATATATATATTGAAATATATATTAATATATATTTTTAAATATAAATATATTGAAATACATAACAATTAAATTTTAATTTTAATTTAAAATAAATTTATATTTATATTTAAATTAATATTTATATAAAATATAACATTTATATTTATAATATATTGAATTTTAAATTTGCATAGAATTTAGGACTTTAAATAAAAAGATATGTCTTTTGGTTTGATTCAAATCAATGGTTATATATAGAACACACCAAAGATTATAGCTCCTTGAGTGCAATACTAAAGAAGAGTTTTGCACCCCAAAATATTTGATCTCTCTCGGAGCTTGATAGAGCCTAGGATTTTGTAGATCAATCAATCATATTTTTTTATGAATGTATAAATACCCTTTGTTATTAATAAAAGATATACAATTTGTGTGTGCACAACCTTTCTTTCTAATACACTCTCTCCTATATTCCTCTAGTTTGCTAACATGGTATTAGAGTTAGGGTAAGCCTAAATCTCTTAATTATGATAGACCTTGGATCATAAAACATTGATATTATAATTCTACAGAGTGGTATGAGTAGGAGTAGGTTAGGGAGAGTACATTAGAAGTTGAGTTTGTTTCTATTTGTAGAATATGTGTTATAATCACAAGAATTGTTGGTGGATGTGAGACCTGTCCAAGAGAAACTAAGTGGCCTTCCCCACTTCATTTTCTTCCAATGTCATATAAATTAAGGAATTTATGATAGAATAAAAGGAAAATTTTAGTAGATAGGGTTATTTCCTCTTGTAGGAGATGGGAATCAAAGGTTTTAACAACAACTTTGTGTTATAAGTAGCGAACTAAATTAGTAGATATTTGTTTGTTGATGATTGATTCTAGTGCTTGAGTGTGTAGAAATTTTTCTCTTGAATGTGTATGAAGGGTTTTGTGAACCTCGGGACAGAGGTTATACCATGCAAGAGAAACTTTGCCATTGGAGGTATTTTGTATATTGTTATTATAAACTTATCACGAGTATTACAAAATCTGGAAAACCTACATAGAGTTACATCATAGAACACATAAGAGAGATACATACAATAACACAATATGATATAATGAATAAATAGTGTAATTGTTACATAGAATTTCGCCTCCTTATATATGGCCATTGATGGAGAAAAAAACATTTCCATTTATAAATGTGGGATAGGTTCTATTTACACAAAAGGTACAAAGAAATAACTAAGTCATGAAGTGACTTCTATTACAACATGTAATCCTTATATCCTAACCCCCCTTTGCAATGCTCCATCAAGTTGTCTCATGACACTTGTTAGGGTATAATTCTCAACATTCACAAACTACCAAACTATCTAAGCAACCATCCATGCTAATATTTATCTGCACTAGATCCCTCCTTAGATCCCTCCTTATCTTGAAGATGTGGGATTTTTAAAATGTATAAATATACTATTCTATCTTCAACAATGGATGCATCTCCTTTGATAAACTCAAGAGAACAGGTCATGTGACCCATATTTGCAACTTGTCAACATCATAATGCAAAATGAAATAGATCGTTGAATGGAAAAACCCTAAATAGTCGTATTGAAAGATACCAATAAACATTCTTTAAACAAATGTTGTTGAACATAAATTAAGTTGCTGGAAAATAACTAAGAAACCCAAAATAGAGACAAAATACTCTTTTGCTTGACTTGAAAACTTAAATATATAGCATTTTTTTTTAATTGGAAATGTATAAACATAAATTAACTTTTATAAAGTCCAATATTTAGATCTTCCCTCTCTTAAAACTAGAAAAATTAAACTATCCTTGAGCATGTGTATTGTAAGTAGGAATTGTAAGACAATCAATGGTGGGTATATATATATATATATATATATATATATATATATATATANTAAAACTAGAAAAATAAAACTATCCTTAAGTCACTGCATGTATTCATGTTGTAAGCAGGAATTGTAAGACAATCAATGGTAATGGTGATGATATATTTATGTATATATAAGAGGGACACAACCCTTGTAAATTGTCATCAAACTTTTCTATTAAGATTGTATATATCATATCATATTTTATTCATTATTCAATTATATTCTTTCTCTACGATATCATATATATTTTGGATTTTTTTTTGTGAACTAGATTGGTTCATCTCACTGATATTAAAGTGTTTCCATTGTTTATCGTCTCTTGACTCTCATTGGTATTAAAGTGTTTCCACTATTTGGTCTTATCTGATACTTTCCAGCTCTTTTGAGCTAGGTGCAGGAGCTTTGCTCTCCTTTTTTTTATGCACCCCTTTGTGGATTGATGTACATGGAGCGGGCTCTTTTGATAGAAGCTCTACACTTCTGTGTCCTCGATTTGTATGACTGATAGGGACAGGTTACAATTGTATGTTCTTCTTAATGCCTTGGTTTCTTTAGACTTCTGATGTTGAGTCCATGACCCCACCCCATTGCCTCCTCAAGAGTGCTTGAGACATGTTCCTGGATACTAGCTGTAACAGATTACTTTCTTGATCTTGATTGATTGTAACCCTATTGATAGGGGAGGCATGTCACATGCCCTTTGATTCACTTATTGAATAACAAGGACAGGCTTTTTTCCTTCTTAAAAAAAAAGTGTTTCCACTATTTATCAGCTCTTACCCAACAAAAAAATTAGGGTTTCCACCATATTCAGGCCATTAAAAAATTAAAGTACTACTTCATAAATTCTATTACTCTCATTGGTATTAAAGTGTTTCCACTATTTATGAGCTCTTACCCAACAAAAAAAAATTAGGGTTTCCACCATATTCAGGCCATTAAAAAATTAAAGTACTACTTCATAACTTCTATTGAAAAAAAAATTATATCTACTATAGTAAAGAAGTTGATCCAAAGACCATTTTTCTCATGCCAAAAGAATCCATGTAAAAGTAAAAAGAAGAATAAAGAAGGGAAAAAATATAGTAAAGAAGTTGATCCAAAGACCATTTTTCTCATGCCAAAATATTCCATGTAAAAGTAAAAAGAAGAATAAAGAAGGGAAAAAATCATTAGTAACAAGATTAAAAAGGAAGAAGAATGAAAAAAAACATTTAGGTAGTAAGAAGATTAAAAATAAATAATTCTTCCAATTTTAATAAGTGAAAAAGAAGTAATTAATAGGAAATCCACCAAAGTAAAAGTGTTAAAATCAATAAAATTTGTGGGTGAATAAATTAAACGATAAAAGGGAAAAATAATTATGAAGAGTCAAAGTCATGAATTTTAATTTGAAAACATGACATTTTATATAAAATTGTTAATTGATTATTATATACAAATGATTTTTTTTTATGACCCAAAAAAATATCATAGCCCAAAATTTTATTTAAAAAACTTTGAACCATATTGTTCATTGGCAAGAGATTGTCTTACATAAAAAAAACTCAAACAACTTATATCTATATTAGATGTGAATGAGTAGCATCAATCAAGCAGGTTTCAGAAATAAAGGCAGATATACATTCATATATACGTGTGGTAAGCACTATGGAAGAAAGACAGCTTGTAACTGCTTGGGAGTGTTCCACATGTGATCAGTTGAATCTCATCGAAAAGAGCCCATACCATATTTAGTAGCGAGAGGGTCTCGGATCCAGTTCCTTAATGATATCATTGTTTACTTCCCATAATTTCCATGTGCCTACATTCAGTAGGAGTCTCACCTTGGATAGAGAGTCTGCAAGTGTGTCCTCTCTTTGACTGTGTGATTGAAAGAGTAGTCTTCGAATGTTTGAAGAATACGTTGGATGGATTCATAAATAGGTTTCAACTAAATATTTTTGGGGGGTTTTCTGTGAGTGAGACATTATATAATGAGTTGAGAGTCCCCAAAAAATTGCAGGTTGCTCCCACCTATAGATTGTGCAAAACTCACTCTCATCATGATAGATGAGAGTACCACCATGCTAATGGTATCCATGCCAAAACCAGTAGATATATGGATGTTTTTATTATTAATATATAGTATGCCCTAGCACCACCTATGGTTGGGAATCCTTGTGCTACACCATCTAAAAGGAACCAAGGGGTATCCTTCTCAATGTGTTCGTCAACAATGATTGTGTGCTACTTGTCATGTATATCCTGGGGGAAATGTTATAATACAATCAAGCTTTTAGCTACATATACATGAGGTGAGGTGGAATGAATGTATCCTGGAATATATTCTTGTTCTGGGAGAGCCATGCACCCCATATCAAGAGGACAGGAAGGGCTCTGTAAGGTGCAAAATCTGTATTGTTGATCCATGTATGGAATGAATCCTGAATGTTAGCACCTTGCCAATGAAAGGTTTTACCTGTAATATGGATAACATAAGACCACATTTCTGAAAATATGAAAATATAAGAAATAGATGACCATTGGACTCACCATCCATGCAGCATAAGGTGCATTTGTTGGGGCATGTCTCATATCTTCTGAGAAGATTGTCCCAGGTGGGGACATTGTCTACAAGGAAGAGCCATATGAATCATTTGGATTTGAGAGAACAATAAATATTTCAAATAAACAGGTGCCACCACTCAGTGGTTTTTGGTTCTTCAGCAGCTCAGATGACCTGATAACCAAGTTGGGAAGATAAATGCCACCAAATATGTTTTTGGTCCATTTGACAAAGTCTGGCTCGTCAATGATTCTAACATGGCATACCTTAAGAGAACAAGTGTATGCATCCCATATAATACAGTCATCATTCTCAAAGCCCAATTGGTGTATTGTGAGTCAATTCTGATGGTAAATAGTGTTGTTATGTAAATCAAATATTTGATCGAGATAGATGGAGATAAACTTGTCAATGAGGGATTCAACCATGTGCTGAGGAAGTATATGGTGGTTGTTTATGTCGATCGATCCTGATCTTGACATGTTTACCATTTCTAATCTCCCGTGATAACCAATCGTCGACTATGTCAAAAGCGTTGAGTTTCTTTCCAAGAATTTGACATGTTGTGAGTATTCATTTATGGCATCGGAACCATTCCATGGTGTTCAATGGATGGATATTTTTTTGCAGAACAACTTGAACCCATAATATGTTTTCAGCAATAACCCTCCATACACCTTTTGCAATGAGGGATTTAGCAAAACTCGTGTGATGTTTGAGACCCCATCCTCAAAGCACTTTAGGAAGAGTGATATTTTTCCATGATATCCAATGGAAGAATTATCCATCGAATTTGGATTGCCAAAGGAAATTGAAAGACAGCTTGTAGATGCTTTCTAAAATGGAATTTGGAACATGTGTGATATAAATCCAATAAATTGGTAGACCTTCCAGCACTGACTTCAACAAAACAAGCCTTTCAGCTTTTGATATCCAACGATTGTACCAAACATGATTTTTTTCTTTTAACCCGGGATGCGATCCATGAACAGTATGTATGTCATGGAGTAGTCATTAGGTTTGATGACAAAACCAATATAATTTATTCCCAATGATATATTCATGGGATGAAAATCAAACAGATCTACGATCATACTAGTCAATTCAACATTCAAATTCATGAATGACAAGGAGGACTTGTTGGAGTTACATAATATACCTGTAGTGGAGCAGAAAAGGGCCAAAATGTCATTGACCTTCTCAGTATCCCATATGGATCCAATGGAGAAAAGTAAAATGTCGTCTACAAAAAGTAGATGTGTGGTGTAAAATTGTCCTCCAAAATGAAAACCTGTTAGAACAACTTGTGTTTTGGCTAATATAATGAACCTGCTGAGACTTTACATAATCAACAAAAATAACAAAGGAGCCAAAGGACATCCTTGTTTGAAGCCTCTACCTGATATGAAGAATGGTGAGGTTGAGTCATTGTTGGCCCTAAGTAAGTTGACTAAGTTTTGGTCTCTAATTTTTGGATGTTGGGTCAAGGGTGAACAGGGTTGTGACAAAGCGGGTGTGGAAGTGGTTAGCTCCGAAATTTTGTGCAGTTTTTTGGAAAATAATAAAATCATAAATGTATTCGGTGATTTAGTTAGAAAGGTTTTCCACTTGTGGGTAGTGGGCATGGGATGTAAAGTCAGCTAGTAGAGCCTATAAAAATATAAAGGGTTGGGTTTATGTCGGGATCGAAAGGGATGGTAGAGCTGGTTGAAGTAAAGTTTTGGTAAGTCTATAATATGTCTTGGGTAATGAGAAAGATAAATAAGAGTCGTGAGTGTAATGAACTGGGGATCCACAAGTTGTGTGTGCATATTTAAGGTAATTAGGTTTATGGAGAGATATCTACAGGCTGTGTGCATAGACCAAAGAGTTCGAGACACGACTCATGCCAAATGAAGAGCGCTTTTGTCATTTTATCCGTATGTGTTTCCACGTTAAACTTCGTGTGTCGAATGGTGTATGTTAATTTTGTGTGATGTCTTGTGTTTTGTTGTTACTAATGATAATACGTTCTTTTATGCATAATAAATGAAATGACAAATTCTTTAATGAGTTAGTGAATATGATTAAGATTGCAAGGGGTTGTAGTGTGTTTTTGTCTTAGTTGCATGTTAATGGTTTTATATGACAGTTTATCTATATATATTGTTGGTTTTCTTGTTGGATATTAGCATGGAAAGATCCCCTTTACCACTAAGAAAACCTGGTTCCTACAGCTCGTATAGGTATCTCGGGTGAGACTTCACTTTCTTCGCAGTTGTTGTCGACGGGGGTAAGCCCTATCGGCCCAGTACCTTGGGTTTGGTTGGTTGGGTTAGAACGTTGAACCTCAGTTAATCGAAGCGATCCAACCAATGGTTTTGTTTCTTGGATCGGGATCGTTGCGAAGGGGACATGGTTTGGCACCCGACAAAGCATGAGATTCAGGATTGGTAGACCAAAAGGCTCAAGAATTTTCCCAAGAAGAAAGTAAGGGATCGCGACTGACTCCAGGGGAATGGTTAGGAAGGTATGTTTATTCAGGTATCCAGGATATTTTCTCTAGTTAATTCCCTGTTATGTTGTATGAATGGTTGGAAATATTAGCATGTCAAAAGAAAAAAACTCAAGGCGGGGAACCTAGGGGTTGGACTCCTCAACTGATCTCACAGTTGGAGAGTTTTAGTAATACCATTTCCAGGGATGTTGACTTCTAGGTCGATAGTATTTTAGAAGGATATATTATAGATATCATTGTGCATACTATTAATTCATACAGTGAAGTTCAGAGACGATTTTTTCAAAGTCCTAGAGGCAGATACCTTAAGTATTTAAAATTGTGGATTAAAATGTTGGTATGTGAAAAAAATAATTATGCGAATGGAATCTGACGAATAAATAATTGTGGACGGAGAACATGGGTAGTATTGGGAAGAAGGTCTGAAGAAGATGGGAAGAGTGAGGTGAAATTTTCCAACCTCATAGTGAGACTGATGAAGAGGGTGGTCACCTAAGGAGTGGGAGAAGATTCTGGTCGAGTAAGAGGAGAAGGACTGCAACAAGGAGAGAAAATTTCAGTGCGACTAGAAGAGGGAACTACAAATTGGTGCCACAGCTCGATGAAGAGTCTTGCGACGAGGACAAGGATTATCGGCTTATTTCTGAAGGAGAGGAAGAGGTGTTGGATCCGTACCAGACCCAAGGCTACGACATACCTACAACTTTGCGTACATATATGGTATCAAAGGTAAGACCTAAAATTGTTTCACAGGGCTTTGTGTCAAATAAAATTAATAGTAATAGTCAATATATTGGTCAAAATTTTCCTCCTAGTGTTCCATATAATTTGGGTTCATCACTACCCCAAAGGAATAGGATGGTCAGAGATGACATGAAATTGCCTATATTCAATGGAAATGGGTTGGAAGACCCTGAGAAACACTGGTTTTTGTGTGAGGTCGTATGGACCATGCAACAATTCTAGGACGACACAATAAAAAGGGCTGCGATGATCACGACCTTTAGGGGTCATGCTCTAGATTGTTATATGAAATTATCTATGGTTCCTACAACAACCCATTAGAATTCTTTAGATCATATTCAAACTGGAATGATAAACAAATTCAAGAAGCCTAAATTTGAGTCACGGTGTATTACAGAGTTGAAGGAGATTAAGCAGATGCCAGGTGAGTCTTTCTAGGATTTAGACCAGAGATTCAAGACCCTGATGGCTAAGGTAAGCTTCCAAATGTCTAATTTCCAACATAAAGAGTGGTTCATTGCTCCATTTTTACCCCATATTCATGTTCCATTACTGCAGGTGAATATAGTGTCCCAAATAGAATCTCTAGATATTTCCATAAATTAGAAGCGTCGCAAGTCGAATAAACTGGCACAGGAATGTTGCAAATCCAGTCGTAATTAGCTAACCTTTCATTTGCAAATCCAGGATGTCAATAAGGGAATGGAAAACCATAAAGAAATATGGTGTGTAAGATGTAAAACTGAAGTCCATCATAAAAATTCATATCTGTCCTTAAATATCTTGCTTCTGGTGTGCCAAATCCATTAAGTTCACAAGGGATTCCATGGTATCAAATCTATCAAACAAGAGGTTATCCCAAAATAATGTATGTATTTACAGGAGATAGTAAGTACACATGCTAAACTTTATTGTAAGTTATGTCGATATATGGGTCATGATGAAAAGGAATACAGAGAATAATAGTTGTTGCAAGAAAATATGGTAGATACCTATTTAATGAAGAATGATGAGCAAATGCAATGCACAATTCCCTCATCCCAGTGGGGGTGGCAATTTTAGAGGTTGAGGAAGAGGAGGAGGATTTGGTCGAGGGAGAGACCAAATTATCTGCTATAATTGTGGACAATCGAGACACTATGCTAGAGATTGTGCAAATCCTACATCAACATGTTCGTATTGTAAATCATTGGATCATACTATCGAGGAATGTCCACAGCTTATTGCTAAATGGAAAGACAAGGTCATTGGGAATCAGAACCAGCTCCAAAATTAAAATCAGAATGTTTAGAATATTTCAGTTGTGCCCCAAGAACCTACCACTGTTGTTTTAACAAGGGGAGGTGTTGCGACTAGAGATGATCGAGGAGAACCATGGAAAAATACAAGAATATGACCTGCAACACAAAAGAAAGTGCCATTTGATGTGCAGAAAGAGAAGGGGTCTTTTTCTATGCATGGAATGAGTTTATGGATAGGAACCATGGATCGAAATATGTTGTTCCTCTTATATTCAAAGAAGGTCTGGTCATCGACATGCCACCGAGATTTGATCGATCCATTCCAAAGAAGTTGACAGACTAGGTAAGTATTCTGAAGAATTTTTTGAAACGTTGTCTAGAACTTGTTAAAAATGAAGATGCTATGGCAGAGCTATCAGATCTAATCGAAGAACCTGAGAGAGGTCTTCAACGGGAAAATAATGTTAACCATATTCATAAAATACCAAAGTCTTATCGATAACTACGCAAGGATACTCAAATACGTGAGTATGATATGTATTATATTATTCTTGACTTAGGGTCAGATGTTAACATCCTGACAAAGCAAACATGGAAAAGTAGGGGAAATCCTAAGTTAGTGTGGTCACCTATTCAGTTGAGGTTAGCTAACCAATTGAAGGTTCTTCCTATTGGTCGACTACCAAAGGTTCCTATTGGAATGGAAGAGCTCTGAACCCATGCATATTTTGAAGTGATAGAGATTGTTAATGATACGAATCATTA
The DNA here is from genome assembly GCA_001517045.1 of Pseudotsuga menziesii. NCBI lineage: Eukaryota > Viridiplantae > Streptophyta > Pinopsida > Pinales > Pinaceae > Pseudotsuga > Pseudotsuga menziesii. The sequence goes on from LPNX011167659.1 coordinate 952,813, forward strand.
TCCATCACTTTTTGGGATTGATTGGGCTATTGAAAATCATACCATCATAAAATTTTAAAAATCGGATTGTATCGTTTGAATACTTAGAAATGTGGGTAGTTGCTTCAATTTACCCTTTGGACGGACATCGATATGTCGAACCAGTGAAGGGTTAGTACCAAAAAGGGTATTTGGATAATATTTACAATATTTTATCTACGATAGATGACTGTATAAATCCTACAACTTATGGTAAATTGAGTTGGCAAATTGCTAGTTCTTGTTCGTTAGATTCAGGGGAAATTGGCAGAACCAGCTACATGAAGCCTCAATGAGGAAATGTGTGAGAATCACAAAATATTCATGATGGGTGCGTACTAAGGTATGTGATCTACCTACTTATGAAGGATTACCTGATTTGGACACGTTTCTGACAGAATTTGAAGGAAAAGGTATTAGAACCTCAGCGATAGTTAGCTCTTGATGTGGCCTTGAAAGCTACACCAGTAAGATAGTGGGTTATTTATAAACAATCCACTTTAGAATGGCATCAGTGTCGAAGGATGTTAGAAATATGGTTTTGTGAGAATATTTCTTATGTTAGTCATAAGTATACTGGTTTGACGAGTCCCGTAGACCACCTTGAGAATTGTTGTGCGACATGTAGGTTGGTGCCTAGACAAGAGTGGGTACACTTCTTTATACATACTTTGGACACGAAACCAAGAAATTGGTATACATTGGTAAAACTGAGATGGGGAACTATAGACTGGGATGAATTGGCTAATAGCTTCAAACATACTTTTAGCTTTGTTGATGACAGATCAATGATTGACACTGCCATGCAAGTTATTAAAGGGCCAAGATTTTTTAGGACGTACATGTTCTGGTGTCAAGCTTCCCACAGGGGGGAAGAAATAGTTCAGAACCTGATGGAGTGTTACAACATATTTGGAGAACCTGAAGATGATGATCCCTGCGACAATATTCACATCCCCAAATCTGAAGCTAGTTGAGCAGTGAAGGGACCGTGCCTATCATTTGATAAGTTTTTAAATCCCCTTAAAATAAGGAAGGTAAATATTGGCTCTCCTAAGAATCCAAAGTTTGCAAATATTGGGGATTGCTGGGATGATGAGACAGTGGGGAAAATCATTGATTTATTACATAAATTCCAAGACTTATTTATTACAACGTTTTAAGAAATGAAAGGAATTGTTGGAGATCTGGGTGAAATGAAGATTCCCCTAAATCCAGATGCAAATCCTGTTAAGTAACGACCATATAGATATAATCCCAAATACAAAGAGAAGGTTAAGGTAGAGTTAGACATAATGTTGGATGCGGGAATTATTGGACTTTTGGAAGAATCAGAGTGGATCGTCCTAATGGTTGTATAGGAAAAGAAAATTGACAAAGTTCGTATCTATGTCGACCTAATCAAATTGAACAATGCTTTCCTGCATTATCCTTTTCCTACACCTTTTACATATGAGGTCTTTGAGAGCGAAGGGGGACAAGAGATATATTATTTTACAAATAGATTTTATGGATACCATCAAATCAAGATTGTAAAAGAATACCGACATAAAACCACCTTTGCAATAGAATGGAGTTGAATCTAGTACACTGTAATGCCATTTGGACTTAAGAATGTGCCTGCTATTTTTTCTAGGATAGTGGTAGCTGCTTTAAATATTTTATTCAAAAGTTCCTAGAAGTCTAATTTGATGACTAGATAGTATATGGGTTGATTAAAGGCCATATTGAGAGCCTTCAAATGATGCTTGAATGGTGTATATAGTTTCAAATTTATTTAAATTTGAAGAAGTGTATTTTTTGTGCTCCTTTTGGTATTTTTTTGGCTCGTGTTTTCTATAGAGAAGGAATGTTAATGGACCCTGCAAAGATTGCAATCATTGTCGACCAACCACCACTGTCATCGGTTAAACAGTTGAGGACCACACTAGGTCATACTTATTATTACCAAAATTTTATCAGAAGGTATTAGGAGGTCACTGCTCCAATGGAAAATTTGTTGAAGAAAGATGTCAAATTTCAGTGGAATGAAGAATGTCAAAGGAGTCTTGTTGTCCTTAAAGAGAAAATGGTTTCAGCACCTATTTTAGTATTTCATGACTAGCGGAAAGAATTTCATGTTCATGGAGATGCATCATCTGTCACGTTGGGAGTAGTGCTTGCACAACCAGGTGAGGGATCTATCGATCACCCTATAGCATTTGCTAGTAGAAAGTTGTCGATTGCAGAGAAAAATTGTATGATGACAAAGCGAGAGGGACTTGCCATAGTATATGCATTCTAGAAATTACGACACTATTTATTGGGTGGTCACTTTAATATGTTTACGAATCATTATGCTTTGAAGTTCATGGTCAATAAGCCAATGTTGCAGGGGGGATATCTGTCAATGGCTCCTTCTCTTCCAAGAATTGAACTTTGAGATTGTTGTAAAACCGGGAAGATTGAATACAGGTCCTGACCATCTTTCAAGGTTAGAAAATGGGGAAGAACCCACCAGCTTAGATTATAATCTTCCTAATGCACAACTATTTGCAATAAAAATGGTTGGTGATTATTATGAATACATTGTGGATTTCTTGACAGTGGGAAGTGCACCGGAAGGATTTAGTACATTGCAGAAGAAAAAAATGGTTGTAAAATTTGCATATTTCCAGCTTATGGTTGGACAATTATATAAGTTGGGACCAGATGAGATACTACGTCACTATGTATTGGAACATGAGAAAAAGATGGTGTTAGTTGAAGCTCATGTCAACATGGCAGGGGGGCACTATGTAGGGATATCGACAATATGAAAAAACTTACAAGTCAGTTTATGGTGTCCTACCCTTCATTCAGATACGCTCGATTACTATCGAAGTTGTGATATTTGCCAACGCATAGGGAAACAATCCTAATGAGATGAAATGCCACTAGTATGATAGATAACTTTGTAAGCGTTTGATAAGTGGGATATCAATTTTGTGGGTCCCATTAATCAACGAGGCAAATAGGCAAGTGCTCGGTAGATAATTACTACGACATATTATTTAACTAGATGGGTTCAAGAAGCACCAATCAGAGATTGTACTGCAGCGAGTGATGCTAGGCTTTTGTTTGATCATGTGGTGACTAGGTTTGGTTTCCCAAAAATCCTAGTAAGCGACCAGGGTACGCACTTTGTTAATAGACTGATTAATAAAATAACTGAATAATTTTATATCCCGCACAAGAAGACAACACCATATCATCCACAAGCAAATGGAGTTTTTGAAGCTTTTAACAAAATGTTCGAGCATGCGTTGACCAAAATCTATAATGTGAATCATGATGACTGAGATCACAAAATACCTACAGTATTATGGGCTTATCGCACGACATGTAATAAACTTATCAGACATAATCCATTTCAATTAGTTTATGGTAAGGAGGTTGTCATGCCAATGGAATATGTTGTACATAGCTTAAGAGTAGTTGCAATTACTAAGATGACATATGTGGGTGCCATTGAAGAAAGATTGTCTCAGTTGCTACAATTGGAAAAAGATCGATTTATTGCAAGATATCACCAACGAGTCAAGAAAGAGCAATAGAAGGTCTGGCATGATCGACATATTAAGTTCAAGCAGTTCTAGCCAGGAAACTTTGTTCTTCTCTATGACATAAAATTTTTAAAACTTCCTAGTAAGCTTCGTACACATTGGTTGGGGCCATATGTTGTCAATTATGTTAAGGACAAGGGTGAAGTTCATTTGCATAAGTTTGATGGTACACACCTCGACAGGTTGGTAAATTGAAGTCAGCTAAAACCTTACCAGGATAGTCATACTTCTCTCGACTGAATTGGTATTAACTGAAGTTGTAGATAGTAAAAAAAACGACGAGATTTTCTTCTTTGTTGAGGTCTTGTATATAAGCTTTGAAACTGGATATTGTATGTTGCAGTCCAAGTTATCTATTTGTCGTAGTTAAACTTGTTTCATAGTATAACCTAGTAGTGTGCTTTTCTGTTAAGTCCGTAATTAATGCGCAGTAATTTCCTTCTTTTATGGTAAGGGAATTGGTGGCTTTAATGGAGCTTTGCCATAAATGGTCGAAAAGATTTCAGTGTGTGAAGAGATTAGTTGCCACCTATTCCAATATATTGACGATCAAGTCAAAATAACTACCCACATGATTGGGTCGATTTTTTGCACGTGTACGCACCAGAAGATTGGCACTCGACATACAGAGATTTTTTAGGGAGTCACTAACCTACTTCAGACTCTTTGTAGTACAGTGAAGAAAGTCAGGGTCATGGTCATCCGGCCCCCGATGCAATCGTAGGAAGCTAGCCCTTCCGATGATCGTCTAGCTGAGGTGCAAAAATCCCGACAGCGTCATAAGGTTCAGGTGATGCCTAAAGCACTTGAATTGAGTAGATCGGAGCTTAATAGCATGATCTAGGGTATTACCTGTGTCGGGGTAGACTATATTTTCTACCCATGATTATATTGCATAATATTCAGCAGCTTGCAGTAGAAGAAATCAAGGCATGGGAGCACATGGTATATGATCGGCTAAAGCAATCAAGGATCACTGTGTCTTCGCTCTAAAGTCAGTTGGAAGATAGAGAGAAGCAGAAACAAAATTGGCAGTAGGACATGCAACGACTCGAGCAAGTTGTTGCTCTAGCTTGTCAAGAAATTCCAGAGGTTGGGATCACACCTAACATGATTCTTGAGGCTTGCATTTTTATGTTAGGGGAAGTTGATACCAACTTCTGACAAAAGATTGCGGAATTAGAGGCTAAGCTTCTTCCTCGTACACCTCCTAAATTACTAGAAGAGCGATGAAGGGTAGCGAAAGAAGATATACAAGAGATTCAGGAGGCTGAGGAACTTTGTACTAAGGCATATGAGCAGGTATCCCATGCCTGGGATGCCTTGATGGATGACGTCAAGCTGAAGAAATAACAAAAAATAATTATGCATCGAAGTTTAGTCTGGTCGATTTATGGAACTCTTTGAAAACATTTACACCAGTCGAGAAGATGGGTAAGGATGTTGAGCTCAAAATATTGCAGCAGAAGGTCGCTAAAATCCATATACAACAACAGCGAAGAAACGATCGTGTCACAGAGCTTCAGGTTAAAGCAGAGCAAATCACGACGAACATTCACCTAATACACATTCATGTTTGAAAAGTTATAGATACGATTGTGGTGGATAGTTCAAAACATCTCAGTTCTGAAATTTTGGAATGAATTGTTAAATTTAAGGAAGACATTCAGTGACAAACCAAGCATGTGATGAAAATTTTCCAAGATTTTCAAGCTAAGCCGAATACGACAAAAAATTCCATCTAAAGTGGCTCGGGACAAGCCATGTCTAAGTGTTGGGGGCATGTTGGCCCTAGGTACGTTGAATAAGTTGTGGTATTTAATTTTTGGAAGCTCGATCAAGGTGTGAATAGGGTTGCGACGGACCAGTGTGGAAATGGTCAGCTCCAAAAGTTTGGGCAGTTTTTTGGGAAAATAACAAATGTATGCGGGGATTTAGTTAGAAAGGTTGTCCCCTTATGGGTAGTGGGCATGGGATGTAAAATCATCTAGTAGAGCCTATAAAAATGTAAAGGGTTGGGTTTATTTCGAGTTCGTAAGGGAAGGTAGAGTTGGTCGAAGTAAGGTTTTGGTAATTCAGTAATATTGCTTACTACAATGAGAAAGATAATTAAGAGTCGTGAATGTAATGAACTGGGGATCCGCAAGTTGTGTGCACGGATGTAATGTAATGAGGTTTATGGAGATATGTATACAGTCTATGTGTGTAGACCAAAGCATTTGAGACACGACTCATGCCAAATGAAGAGTGCTTTTGTGGTTTTCTCACATATGGGTTTCCACGTTAAACTTCCCGTGTCAAATGGTGTATGCTAATTTTTTGTGATGTCTTGTGTTTTGCTGCGACTAATGATAATATGTTCATTTATGCATAAGTAAATGAAATGAAAAATGCTTTAATGAGTTAGTGAACAGGATTCAGATTGCAAGAGGTTGTAGTATGTTGTTGTCTTAATTGCATGTTAATGGTTTTATATGATGATTTATCTGTCGATATTGTTGGTTTTTCTGTCGAATATTAGCATGGAAATATCCCCTTTACCACTGTGCAAAACCTGGTTCCTGCAACTCCTATAGGTGTCTCAGGTGAGACTTCACTTGCGTTGCAGGTGTTGTCGATGAGTGTAATCCTTGTCATGTCGGTGCCTTGGGTTTTGTTGGTCGGGTTGGAAGGTTGAACCTAGGTAAGTCGAAGTGATCCAACAACCATTTATAAGAACTACAAAATTGATAGAATGGATGGATGAAAGTACCCAATTGACCATTTGAACCTGAAATCCAACTTGAAGTAGTAGAAACCTTAGACAAGTCCAACTCACTCTGTCATAAGCCTTGCTTAAGTCAACCTTAAAGATCGCAGCTAGGATATGTCTAATCTTTGTTGTGTAAGATTTGCTATGCAATTCCTACATCATCATGTATATGCCTACAAATGAATCTTAAATAGTGACTCTTACCATTTAAAATTAATTTTTCATCATTTTGTTACCTTAACCTATGGTAAGGTTATATCTTATCTTTTAAAAAGGGAAGAGTAAAGTTAAAGTTAAGTATTTTATATTAAATTCGTATTTAATATAAAAGGTTAATGAGACCAATTGCAAAGAAAAAGACGTTCACGACATTCAATTTTAATGGAAAAGATGCATTAAAAAGGGAGGTGAAATTTTCAAGGATTACAAAAAGCGGTTATAATGTGCGTGTGATTGTGTGGAGAAAATATATATCTTGGATATATAAAGTGTGTACTTCATTAATATAGAATATTATTAAAAATATATATATATGTTTTAAGGTTTAATTGAAAAACAGTTATTTAAAATTATTTAAACCTTAGTACTAACTTAAGAGAAGAAAAAAAGGAATGAAGTAGTGACTTGTGATGGAGAATATTTTCTTGTAAAAATGAGCCTATTGTGCAGATGAAAGAGAATATCCAAATGGATGGGAAAATGGGAAAATGGAATTTTCCCTTCCCAAATTGTAAAAAATATGTTTACCTTAATAGAAGATGAAGGTAACATGCAATGGGAAGTAAAAATAAAATAATTAAAAAACAAACTAGCTCAATATCAACAACAGAATAGACAATTACAATCTCAAGTTATTTTTAAGAGAATACAAATGAGCCACAAAGAAGGTAAAAAACAAGATCTTGAAGAAGAATTACAAATAAAAGACAAAGAAATTTTCCACTTTAAATATTATAACCAAAACTTACTAGCGCAAATCAATGAGACAAGTGATAAGAAGCAAGAGGATCAAAAGTTAGAACAAGCTAATCAAGATCTTGCCAAGAAATTATCTAATAAATATGAAGATAATTGTCATTTAAAGAACCATAATCATCTTGGTTGCACAAATTAAGAAGTTGAAGAATGAGAAAAAAACACAAAAAGAAAAGTTTGAACAACTTTTTTTTTTCAGAGGAAAAAATACCAGCCTTTGATATTCATGTAGAATCAAAAGACATCTTAAACAGTTACATAGAGAGAGACTAAACAGTCCCCTGTATGACCACCCATAGTGGGATATCATCACAGCTAATAATCAATCTAGTACATAACAAGTGACAGCTATCATATCTGTAAAACAGTCAGCAATACAAGCAAAATACAACAAGTACCAAAACAGTAGCAGCTTGAAAAAACTGCATACAGCCAACATGCAAAACAAATATAAGAGTACTAAGTCTGTTTCTCATCAGACTTATTCATCATTCCTGATATATCAGGTCAGAATTTTACTGTCAGTGTCCTTTAAACATACCATTCCAGGCAAGCACAACAACATGCTGTAATATCTCTAAACAAGTACAAAAAGTAAATACAATCATATGTCCAGATGCTGTAAATGATGCAGATAACAGCCATCAAAAGAGTGCAAATAGTCCATCACCAATATGTTTCCCATCCAAATATTTCGTGTAATATCCAGAACCCAAATCCAATGAAAGTGCCTTTTTTGAAAGTTTATCAGCAAGTATGTTGTGTTCCCGGAATATATGATTGAAGGCCACTGAAGGGACAAGATGCAACATGGTAAATATATCTTCGCACCAATGTTTTTTGAAAAGTTTGAACAACTTACCAATAAAGAATCAATTATTAATAAAGTAATAATGATTGAACCAGTTGAAATAAAGAAGCTTCCAGTTAAAAAATATAGATTGGAGAAAGAAACCAAAACAAATCTAGTTGAATCATCAGAAAACATCAAAAGTTGAATTGTTTATCTTTTGATCATCTACCCAATGATTTTATCACCTCAACTCAACCAGCAAAAATCTCAAACTTTGTCCTCTTTACAGTTTTGGTCGCTATCATATTAAAACATATCAGAAAATCATCATAAATCCAAGAGAGAGCCCTCTCTGGTTGGAAAGACCAGACACTAGCCTAAAGTGAGTTTGAAAAGATTACTTCAAAGGTTTTTCTGTTACATCCCAGAAAAATTACTGAGTGCTAACATCTTAGCGTCGTTCTCGAGAATCAAAGGTGAGATCTGTTGGATTTAAAGACGTCTAATTACAATAATTAAGTTGGACATACGTGCATTATGATTATGATATCAAATACTGTCGCAAGATTACATTTATGTAATGATTAAAATATGCCAAACAATGTGATTAATTAAGTCATGGCATTATACGTATTTAAATAAGGATTTGGATACAAATACATATAGAATAATGTTAATCAATTATAATTGTTAATGGACCGATTATAGTTGATTAAAATAATAGCAGTAATAAATTTGAGCTAAATAAGGAAATCAAAATTTATTCTGATTTATTTCAGTTTTTTTCTGAAGTTTCCCGATTTCAAGATCTTATGAAATCGGAAATTCCAGATTTCTTGGCAGACTTGTTTCCCAAGTATTAGCTAAATTTCGGCTGCCCTAGGATTAGAACTTTTCTTTGGCACTGCTATAAAAGGGCTGAGTCTCCAAGGCTTGCTATCATCCAGAAAAATTGTCTGCTCCATTTGAAGACAGGATACTCTGTCATAAGGATAGCCAGAGAAAAGGATTGCAAGTTCTTGGAAGGACTCGAGAGCCAACAACTCAAGTCAAGACCAGGAGCGTATCAACCCAGAGCCTTGGAAGCTGTCTGTGGCCTTTGAAGATGGAAATTAAGTTCCGCTGTGCATTAAGTTTAATTTCTTACATAGGAGTAGATCTTGGTTATACCCACAAGTAAAACCAACAATTGGTATCAGAGCCACCCTTATGTAAGAATTGCAGTTTGAAATCCAAGTCTCCATGGCTGAAATTGCTGCGTATGATCCCCTGAGTATGAGATGTGTTTTCTATGAAATGTTGTGTGTGAAAACGATTATGAAGTATTGATTTTTTAATTCTTTTGTAATCTCTGTTTGGTGCTTGATTTTGAGATCTGGGGAATTAATTTTATTCTCTTATAATCGCTGATGGAAAGAGGGATATGGTTTCTGGAGTACCGATTTTTTATTTTCATAGAGTTTTATTTCTTGATATCGATTGGGGTTATATGCTGGAGAAGTTTTCCTCAAGAAAAAGATAAAAACGCAGTTGTGATTTTGACATTGAGATAGTTTAAATGCTGGGCGTATAAAAATCCTGAGGGATTGATGCCGCGATCTGAAGGAAAGAAAATGATCGGGCTTAGGTACCAGATTGGGTTTTAACCCTTGCTTTCTTGCCTTGAAATCAGTTCTCTATTCTTTGTTGAACGTTTTTTTTTATAAAACAGTTTGTCTTTAAGGAAATCGATGTGTATTTTATGAGACGTATTTTTTTTAAAAATCATGTGTGTTGGCTCATCCCCTATTTTCCCATGATGGATGCTGTAATGGCATGGTTTTTCATGTGTTAAAAACTCTGTACACCACGATCTCAAATTGGGTGGTTGCAACGTTTCCTGGTTTTGTTTATTTTGTTAAAACACTGCGTATGGCTTCATTCCTATGTCACGATCTCAGATTATTGAATGCAACGATTGCCTGGTGTTTTATTTCTGTTAAAACTCTATATGTGGCTCACCCCCTATGCCCACGATTTCATATCCGGAAAATGCAGGATAGCGTGAGTTCAGGTTTGAATATTATTCTTGTCTTTTCTCTTCTAAAATCGATTTGGGTTCAAATTTTATCTTTGCCGATTCTCTGCAAATCGAATCAGGTTGGAATGTTATTCTTATGAAATCTTTGCTAAAATTGGTTTGAGTTCGAAGGTTATTCTTGTCAACTCTCTGCAAGCTCGGGTATGGTTTGGTAATTAAACTGACTTCATTTATGCAAGTAACGTAATGATAGATTTAAGTCAGAGCTTTTGTGTGTTTTGCTAATCTTACACTGATTACTGGAAAGACATATATTGTAAATAACTTTCTATACTGTCTGCCTGGAAATGGCAATCTTAAGTTTAGTATTTCTGAATGTGATACTTACTTTTAGAGATGTTAATATTTTACTTGAACAAGCACATATTATCAACTGTTAAGTTAACAAATAAGGGTGATGTATAACAAATAAGTTGCAACACACATATGTTGGCGATGTCTAGAAAAGCATTTGGGGATTGGTGCACCAGGTCCGTTAGTGACCTGCCTCCCCCACTTGATTGGCCTGGTCGTTAGCAAATGGATATGTCAATCTGGCCCAAAGGCGGAAAAGACAATAAGGTAATGATTGCGCCCAAAGGTGTTTTTCATTATTGAGTGGTGTTTTGGCTAAAGATTTAATGGACCACATAATTTAATTTGGGCCTTTAGATGGTTTTTTTTTAGAATTATGATTAAAGATCAAATCGTGATGCATAATATCTATAAAAAAAAAAAAATTTCCTTTGTTCTTCAATTTTCAGATCTAAACATAATGTCAAGTCTAAGTCAAATTAAGCCCCTCATGGGGAACAATTTCAAACAGTGGGAAGA
>LPNX011167659.1:968114-1033702 GCA_001517045.1 Pseudotsuga menziesii
ATGGCCTTTGAAGATGGAAAGTAAGTTCCGCTGTGCATTAAGTTTAATTTCTTACATAGGAGTAGATCTTGGTTATACCCACAAGTAAAACCAACAAGATCTTCCCCAGGAAAGTTTGACAAAGATATTATTGATGGTGAACAATGTTCATACATCAACAGATTGTACATCATTCACTGGGCATTCCACTATTCAAAGAATCAGTATCTTGGAGAGGTGACTTTACTATTTTCAAGATGGATTCAATTTCTAGAAGGTATGCTCCAATGAATTGTGCTCACATTCCTGGTTTTCCAAATCGTATTTATGCCAAGTTTTAAAGATGGAAATGGGGATGATGTTGCACTACATTTGATCAAGTTTCGTGTGCACATACATAAGCTATAGGTTCAATTTCATGAATACTTTTTTATGAAGATTTGTATGGTTACTTTGGAAGGAGGAAAAAGAGCCTAGTATGAAGGTTTTCCACCTGCTAGTTCATATTCATTTTCACATAGTTTTCTATGAGCATTTTAAAGAACTTTATCCCTCCTTGTTGCTGGTAAAAAAATGTTCTTATTTTGAAAACCTCATTGCATGCATGGAAACTGTTTATGGTAATGAAGAGTTAATTCATGAAGAAATTCAAGAAGCTTTATATGAAATCCCTTTTCAACATCAAGAAGAGACATTACAACATAGATGCCATGATATTCAAGAAAAATCCCAGCAAGTAGTAGCTTCTTTTGTGGTTGAAAACAAAACTGATCATAATTTTATTGATGAAAATCATGTTCTTTTCTCTGAGGTTTATAAAGATTTTCAGGAGTATTCTCATATTTCAAATGACCTAGAAAAGAATGAAGACAGTTTCCAACATATATAACTATCATTTAACTAAAAATGAATTAGATAAACACTTTGATGGAGAAAACCATGTTTCTCTGCCTGAAATTGATGAATATTTGCAGTAGTATTGTCAGCTTTCGTGTAATCTGGAGAGTGGTCAAGTTTTCTGAAACTTTATTTCAAGAACAAATCTGTGAAAATCATAGTTTTGAATTTGCATGCATAAAATCTTTAGACAGTGAAACTATTTCATATGATAATTACCAAAAGTTCAAAGACAATACTGAGGAATAGGAGGTTGTTATAAATCCCTCGGATGGTATAGAAATTGTTCATGATTCTTCATCTCTCGAATTGTTAAATTCAGAAATTTTAAAGGAGCAAGACAATACTTTTGTTGATATACATGTAAAGTTGTTTATAAATACTTTTGTTAGTCAGCGTATGAGTGCCTCAAACGAAAATTTACAAGAACACACAACTATTTTCCCCGAGCTTAATGATCTGAAAGAACATATTGCTTCCATTCTAATTGAATATGATCAACTCCATCACCTAGAGCAATTTGTATTTAACCATGAAGGAGACGTTGGTTTGTTTCTTCATTATCAGGAAAAGGTCATTCTTGATTTTGATTTTCAAGATCCTTTTACAAGCTTGTTGGATTCATCATTCAAGGTAGATATTGTTTTGTTCACCGGTGCAGGGATTTGATTCAGGTTGAGGGTTGAGTTTCTTCTCCCATTTAATGTTCCAATTTTCATTTTGTTGAAGCACAGTCGAGCACTAAAATTATGTGAGCAGTTACTTGATTGGATTTATTCAAAGTTTGAAATCACTTGATTTAGAAGATGTTCCAGCAATTTAGAATAGACAGGTGTGTGGAATAAGCTTGATGGGAAAGCATTGTTTCTGTTAGAATAGATAGGTGTGTGGAATAAGCTTGATGGGGAAGCATTGTTTCAGCATTAGTTTTCTTAGTGTGCATTAGTCTCAATTTAGGTTGAGTTTGGTTTCAGTTGGAAAGGTCACTAGTCAATTTGCAGTTTGGTTTAATGGGATTGGTTTTAATTTTACATGGATCAGATCAATAAGACAGGTCTCAAAGCAGGATACAATTCAATAAGATTAGTACAGGTTGCTTAATACAGGTTTGGAACATCCCAATGGATTTTGGCATTTGGTCTACTGGGTTCTTGTTGCCTCGTAAGGAAGACAACATCCCATGATGCTAATGTCAGTGCATAGTAATTCTAAGGATAACTGAACCAATATTCATTTTTAAAAAAATTGAGATAAAAGAATTGTGTTAGTCATAGAGTTCATGATCATTTAGAGTCCTAAAGTCAAGTCCAAGTCATGTTTTTGGTCAAGGTCTTAATGTGGTCCTTTTTCAAGTTTTGGTCTTAAAGTCACTTAGGTGTTTTGTTATAACCCTTAGTCACATTGTAATAATAAGTCCATGAGTATTTGTTATTTTAAAACATCCAATGGAGTCACATGTATTCAATGGTTGTTTAGAGGTCATTATGAGCAACGATAGCTAAGTGTAGTGCAAGCTGCGAAATTCAGGAGAATTCATAATGCAGGTCATATTACTATCATGTCTTCTTAAACATAAGGCCGCATGTAGCGATTAGTCATATGAAGGTCATTTTTGAAGTTGTGAAGTCATTCTTAATTCCTAATTATGATCAGCAGTCAAGTTAAGTTATATCTGCAAAATTTACAGCAAAAACAGTTCGTTGTGAAACCTCCAGTTCACTTTGAAATTTTCTTTTTCTTGCAAATTGTCTAATGCTGCAAAAAAACTCTTGGATTTCCTTGTTATTGATAATCCTCTTCAACCCATTCTACAATTTTCCCTTTGCTTTTTTCCTCGTACGCAGCAAATATCCACGTTTCCAAAGTTTTTTTATTTCGCTATGAAACCTATCTACTGCAAAAAAAAATCCTTTTGCTGCAAAATGCCTTCATTATTGTGAATTCCCTAGCTGGTGGATTTTGTTTGTTACCATCAAACTCCTCATTTATTTTTCATAAATTTACCCATTTCCCATCTTCCCTTTTTCTGCGAAATTTCAAATTCGCTTCGAAATACACAAGTGTTTCCTGCAAACTTGTTTCAAAGAGAAGATGCAGATGTATATGGTCACATTTTGGGTATCGCTTCATCCACAAAATCAAATAAATACAAAGAGCGGAGAATTCACAGCATGCTACTTTCTGCGAATTTCCTATAGAAATTATTTCGCAGCATGCTAGTTCGCTACGAAATGTGCAGAAAACAGTGTTTTCGGGGTTGTTTGAGACACAAAATTCAAATACATATTCTAAAAATTAGGAGAATAATTTTAGAAAACCAAGAGAGATTTTTGTCAAGAACGATCTCAATAACAAAAACTTTCTTTTGTTTCTTCACAAATTTCATGGTTTGGAATATTCAAATGAATCTTTACAGGTCATTTTTTCCAAATTTCACCATTTCCTATTTTAGTCATTATATTTGAGCGCGTATTTCGAGAAAAGGAATTTTCAAAAAATGAGAAAGTTTTCTCTCAAGGAAGGGATAACATACAAAAACCTATCTCAGTTTTGTAAAATACATTGTGATTTGGGATATATGATGTAATATTTGACCCCTGTTTTCCAGAAAAGTAAGAAAGAAAAAAAGCATTTAGCAGCGTTCCCAATTCGCTGCGAAATTTCTTGGGTTTACCATTTTGCAACGTTCCCAGTTCACTACGAAATGTGCGGGATTTTGGTTTTAGAAGCTTCTAGAATACATCGAAGGATGTCATTTCAGCATGCGACCTAGAGGATATAAAGGATATGAAGATCTTGATAAATCATGAAAATCATATTTTGTAACAAATGCATTGGTTTCCTTAGAATGCAAACCCTAATATATTTTTAAATTTTCTTTTGTTTTTGGAAGATTGGGGGTTTGAATCCTCCTAAGACTTATGTAATATTTTTTATATACATTACTGAAAAATAATGAACCCTGAGCCACGGGTTGGTTGGTTGGTTGGTTTGAGTGGCTTTGAAAGAAGATTGTTGGATTGTACTTAAGTTTCAAACAAATTTTCAGACTGAATGGAAATGAATTTTTTCAAGGATTCATGTTTCTATGTGCATCTGGTATTGTAGTCATTCTTTGTTAGTTAAGGGCTTTGCCATACTTTATGTGACAACAAGAATATTAGGAGCGAAGTGTTTCTTTAGGGTTACGGGAAATGGGGTTGGATGTAAATAGGTTTATTCCCCATCATGCCCCTTGATAGCATGTGCCCCCTAATAGGTAGTAGCCGGTTAGCCTAGGATATTTCCCTTTCAATGTGAGGTGCTTTTTAAGAAATGTTGGGGCTTTCTATTCTATTTTAATGCAAGGTGTTACTTTATCTTTATTCCCTTCATGGCTATAACCTTGATGAAGCGTTCAGATAATTTGGTATATCTTTATAGCCGTATGCTTGAAATATGATACCGTAATAAATCTCTTACTTTTCAAGCCCCTTAGCGAGATTTCCCTTCTTCTAGCGAAATTAGCGAGATTGCTTATTTCCCCCAGTGAGATTGCCTTCCCAATGAGATTTATTGGAGTTCGTTAACTGGCTCCCAGCGAGATTGCTCTTTTATCCTAGGCCTTATCCCCGCTTTATGCGACCCCAAGGTATGCATTTCTATGTGGCTTTCTTACTTTCATCTCTTCAACTTTCATCTTTTAGACTATTATCTTTCCTACTTTAATGAAGACGAATAATATCATAATAAATATTGCACATTGACTATATATTGCGCGTGCATGTGTGTACGTGTACTTCCATACCTTTTATCATTAATTGTCTTCTTCAAGTATTTGGTTGAAAGTGATAGTTTTGGAATTCATTTGAGAAATAGATGCTCTAAAACTCGTGAAATCGAATACTCCAACTTTTCCTCTAAAGCTTAACAAGAAGTTCATTTATTAATGGTGCTTTATGTTTAGTGGAGTGTTATTCTCCTTCTGCTTTCCATACTACCACGAAATGTTTCTTGTCATAGCACATTAACTATGTTTCCATTTGAATAAAGTTTATTTATCCTTAGTTTGATCATCATTAATTGTTTATCTTTTCACTGTATGCCCAATGGTTTTTTCACCTCAACTCAGCCAACAAAAATCTCATACTTTGTACTCTTTACAGTTTTTTTCATTGTCATCTTAAGACATATCAGGAAATCATCCTAAATCCAAGAGAGAACCCTCTCTAGTTGGAAAGGCCAAACTCTAGCCTAAAGTAAGTTTGAAAAGGTTACCTCAGGGGGTTTTTTGTTACATCCCAGAAAAATTACTAAATGCTAATAGAAATAGTAAAAGAGTGGGCTAGCATGTCCAATACAATGAAGCTGAAGTTATGAAATAAATAAATAAAACATACAAGAGTTACTTCTAAAATTAAACTTGCAAAATGACATGAAAAACACAATAAAGAGATGAGGTTCATCAAATGTTTATTGTCCAATAGAAAAAGATTTGAATACAATAGTATCACCTTAATGAATGTAGCTTCCAAGAGGCATACAACACTCTCTTCGAGAGAGTCCTTTGGATTATATATAATTTCTCACTAACTAACTTAGAATGGTAAAGGAAAACACTTGCTTCTTGAGGAAGAAGTCAAGGGCGTTGGATATGCTACTTAATGGTGGGAATGTGGATGGAAGAGATGTATTTTGTTGGCACAAAATTGATTAAGACCAGGGTTCTTGCATAGGTTCCAACAAAGAGAACCGTTGTACTCTAGAGTGATGGAATTTGTGATCCTCCCAAGGGAAGAAAGTATCACCCGAAGCATTGCCTAGACTTGTGTGTGATAAGAGGGGACTTAGCTGCAGGGAATTGTGGTGGGAGATATATCCATAACAATTGCTAAATTATCCTCCCACAACATTCATTCACCATATTAACCATGATTTCGACATTATATCTCAAAGGGATGCACATCAAACATATAAAGAATAAGCAGTAAACAAGAACAATAGATAACACTCATAACATTCACATCATATGCAAAATTTTGAAAGTCGCTTCACCTTTCTTTATTGACATATCAATAGATCCCATACAATAGTAATATTTGCGGCCATTTCACATCCATTTCTAATCTACAAGATCTACCACAATTCCAATCTAATCAAAATTACATATGGTAAACCCGTGGGACCCATAAGCCTTAATTATAGCACCCGTCATTAGATCTTATTACAACAAGTGAAACCCACAACAACAATGATTATTATTTTCTCTTTCTTGTATGATGCTTTTATACTTGTTGGGTTAGTTGTTCCTAACTGTGTTGATACATTTACACATCAACGACTTCTCAGTTGCACCTAGCCTTGCATCATGCCTTCTTCCACAATTTCCAGTTCATTGACTACATCTATCTTCTACGGGTTGGTACCTTCATAAAATCAAGGGGCTAGCAGGAATTGACCACAATCGTTGACTCGCCATCGAGTCAACCTTCTTGTTCCTTTGTCAACTTCTCTTCTTCTATTCCTTCAAATGAAGAATCCAACTTTGGAACTTTGGCAACATCACGGCTACAAAATTCTTCAAATTGCTTGAGCATGAGTCTTCCACTTTCCCATTAGAAGGTTGGTGTCAGAGATAAAATCTTGCACCTTGTGATTGTCAAGGGTATTAGGCTTATGTTTCTATAGATTCTTACATTTTGAATCTACAAATAAGTGGAGTTGTTGTAGTTGGAGATAGGTCATCTGAACCACAGATCGAAGAAAAATATGGTTCAAGGCTCATGACAAATATAATGATAGTCCTGGTTGGTTGAGAAGTTAATAATATGAAAGCAAATCCAAATTTCACCTCATGTAGATGTGTCTTCAAAATAATTTTCCCTGGCCATTGTTAGAGACTCTATTCTATCCTAACCAATGGACAAGAATCATACATAACCATTGTCCTTGAGATAGATTCCTAGGTAGGATACTAAATTTCCTTTGTTATTTCACCATGAAGAAACTAGATCTAGATATAATTTTATCTTGTGAATAGTATATCTGCAATATCTCATTGCAAAAAATTATCCATAGAAGTTAGGCAATATGAACTACTCTTCCATGGCCTAGCAGGTACCATTAAGGAGTTGTATGAACCTTGCTTTTTAGTTTCTAGGATTATTGGTATAATAAATCATGTTTCCTTGAATTAACCTAGCTACCTCTTCCTACATAATTTTGGACCAAGACATACAATTAGATGCAAGTTCGGTATTGTTTATCTAACATAAAATTAACCTTTAAATTTGGATGTATGAGATCCTATCGTGGGCTATGTTCTATCACCTTTGGGCACTCACAACTTATCCAACATATGAACAACCCATCTTGGACATGACAATCAACCTTGTTATCACCTTACTCTTCGCGAATTTCTTGGACTTGGAGTGATTGAACTATCTCCTTGAATTCCATGTATTATATGTATTCTTATTTCTATGCATTATGGGTGAAAGTCTCCATATACATAAGAGGAAAATATTTCTTCTAGCTTGTTGGTGTTTTCCTTCTAGATTGGACCTATCTAAAAAGGAAATACAATGTAATTCAGTACTTTTCACACAAGATATGAGTTAGTACAATGTAAGTATTGAAATCAATTGAGCTTACATCTCTTTTTAGGAACGACGTGTATCAATAGTTTCAGTAACAACACATTACACAACTTGACGAAAACATTATACTCAAAACGATAACTCTTACCATAAAAACTCATATATTTCCATCAAAACATAAAAAACAACCCCTGAACTGAAAAGTGGTGCTAGCAAGTAGCACCATTTTTTCGGAGCTAAAATTACAACTTTTTGGAAACCTCGGTCAGTGTCGGTGCAATCAAAACCCTAAATCAACCCTTGATTTGAAAAGTGGTACTATCGATAGCACCATTTTTCTGGGATAAAATTACGACTTTTTGAAAACCTCGACTAGTGTCAGTGCATTCAAAACTCAAAATAAACCCCAGAATCAAAAAGTGGTGCTACCAGTGGCACCCCTTTCTTCCATCGGGTTACACTTCGACTCATTTTGAAACCATGCATGGTGTAAAAAAAAATCCTCTAAATAACTTTTAAAAAAAAAGATATCTCGATTTGAATAAAAATATAATTTTTCTCTAAAATATAAAATAAAAAATTTCGATGAATGTAGAAAAAAATTAAAAATAAAAAGACATTTTAGTTGTTTGCTAGAATCTCCCTGACTTTTGGGAGTGTCATTTGGTCTAAGAAACCATGACCGAGGGGCATCTAAACCGTCAAAATCACTCGGGGATCGCACATGCCTAAGCCACACCAACCATCAACTGGTTGGATTTTGAGTGTTTCCTCCCAAATAACTTACTCCTAAGAGGAATCAAACCTTGGCCGTCCTGCTGACGAGACCTACACCTTAACTAAATGAACTAATTGACATAAGAAAAAGACATTCAAAAATAGTAAAATGTCCAAGTGTTGTAAATAAATTTTAAATTTACACAACAAAAAAAAAAACATAAATATTTTAATATATATATATTAAAATAAAATTTATAAATTATAAAAAAAGACAAGTGTTGTAAATAAATTTTAAATTTACATATAATTTTGAAAAAAGAACATAAATATTTTTAAAATATATATTAAAATAAAATTTATAAACTATAAAAAAATTACAAAAGTTTATTAAAAATAAAAATAAAAAAAAACATATATAAGTCTTTAAAAAAATACAAAAGAAAACTAAAAATACAACATTAAAAACATTTTAAAAACAATAAAAAATATATTTTAATTAAAAACATAATAAGTTAAAACAGTTAAAATATAATAATAAAAAAATTTAAAACTAAAATTAAAATAAAAACAATTTTAAAAATATAAAATTATTTAAAAAAAAAACTAAGCCTTTTCCTTTGGTCCCTCCTTTCCCCATGCCCCCTCCCGTCTCTCCCAAATCCCCTCAATCCCTCGTCGATCTCCTCCCCCACACCCCTCGCCCCTCTCCTCNCCCTGCCCCCACACAGGGAGTCTCAAGCGGGCCCCATTTGATTTTTAAATTGTTTTATTATATTTTTTTAATTATTTTAATTTAGATGTTTTTTTTGTTTTAATTGGATTATTGTTTTTTAAATGTTGAATTTTTTTTTGTCAACTCTTGTATTTTTTATTTTATTTTTTTTAAGTATTTGTCTTTTTTTAATTTTATGTAATTCTTTATAAATTTTTGTTTTTTGTTTTTTAGTTTTTTAGTTTTTTTTAAATGTGGTTTATAGAATAAGAGCTAGTTGTGTCAATGGATCTAAGTTAAGGGACCCATCCGAAGGGGCCTCATCCTATCAACATTATCTTGATACCTAATCTTGAAAGACCTACAGAATTGAACCCCCAAACTCGACCATATCATGTTTTGGTCCTGAAAGATCCAACCAATTGAGCTACCCCTCGGGGCTATTTGTTTTAACTATTAATTTAATTTTAAACTTTATTTTATTTTATTTTATTTTAATATGTATTTTTTATGTTTTAAATTTGGAATTTATTTTAAAAAAGAGTTAGACTTTTTTTTAAATGTCTTTATCCTTTTTTTTTGCATTAATTTAATTTTTTAACTCTTAGAGAAAATTATATATTTTTATTTAAAATTGGGATATCTCTTCTTTCTTTCAAGTTATCTAAAAGAAAAAAAATGAGGTCGTGCATGGTTTCGAAATGAATTCATTTGTAACATGATGAAAGAAATGGGTGCCACTGGTAGCACCATTTATCAATTTGGGGGTTGATTTTGAGTTTTGATTGCATCGACATGAGCTTGGGTTTACAAAAAAATCATAATTTTAGCTCTAGGAAAAAAACTACTACCAATAGCGCCACTTTATGATTCGGGGGTTGATTTAGGATTCGATTGCATCAACATCAGACAAGGATTCCAAAAAGTCGTTATTTCAGCCCCGAAAAATAAATTAAAAATTTTAAAATTTGATACCAATTAGCACCACTTTTCAATTTAGATGTAAAAATAGCCAGTAAATGTAACCTATAAAAAAATGAGAATTCTCGAGAGTTTTTGTCAAGTTGTATAATATGTTTAACTAGTTACGAGCATGTTTATTCATATGATTGCAGCTTGAATAATTTTATTTGATATTAAGTCTAGGAAAAACTAAATAGATATCTATCATATATTGATTTAGATCACGATGGTAGTTCTAAAGAAAAAAGAGAAGAGGAAATGTCCATAAATACGTCAAGAACCACTAAATTTAGAAAAATGAATGGATTTATTTCTTGCTTAAGGAGGGATGTGCTCATTATGACAATGAGATTGACGAAGACAAGGTAATGTCATTGAGGTACAGGCATTACATGAAGAACTAGGAACAAAACCCACATCTTGAATTGGACACCGATTTTTGTATCTCTAGGAGAACATATCTTGAGTTGTCATTTTTGCAATAAAACCAATAGTTGCAAGGAAGGATTTGTTGTTCAATTACAATTTGAATAAAATTAATGAATCAGGTAATTATGATTTACCACTTAGGTTCATTATTTACTAAGAACGTTTGTAATAGTTTTATCTTAAGCATCTTTTATATAATTAGCATACCATCATTCTATATATTACATATTGAAAATGTTATTTTTTTTAACAAACAAGATTTGCAAAGATTTTCTCTTTGCAAATTTGAAAGAAAAAAGAAGAAATTTGGAAAGCCATCATGAATAAATTCCCACAAGAGTTTTACTGTGCAAATTGTCTGCCTTATTATGTTTATTTTGATTCATCACATCTTCGTGTTGTTCAATTCAACCATGGCTAGTGAAAACAAAAAAACAATAATGTTACATACATGATTTTGAATGCACCATGCATGAGTACATTCATCATTACTAGATCTGTCAAGTACACCAATAAAATTATTACCAGCATCCTTGACAACTACTTCATTAACAACAACTGGAAGAGCAAGCATGGAAAAGAAATGTTTGTGGCAAAGCGAATGATACATGATCCATCATATCATTCCATCCCAAAGAAAATGATCGACCACTAGAGTGCACCTGTGGAGAAGATGAATGTATATGTTTTAAAGATGATGTTTATGAATGTAATAAAGGTACTTCATGTGCAAATAATAATGTACACATTTTAATTGTTTTGAGCATGATTGCGATGTGCATGATGATTTACTTTTTAAATAATTTATTGCCACCATTAATTACTAGCATTTGCACCGAGAGGGTAAAATATTGAGTCTTTCTGCAACTGAATGACTTACATTGGGAGACTAGAAATTACGTGGAAATCCACATAACGCTTACCTTTATTCTTGGTTTCCTGATTTCTGACTTCCGGATTCAGGAATTGGAAACCCAATTTTCTTTAGAAGTTTCAGTTATCTTTCCGCTTTCCTACTTTCGACTTCACGACTTCCGCTTTCCGTTTTCAGGAATCGGAAATCCAACTATCCTTCGAACTTTCAACTATCTTTCCATTGTCCGAATTCCGACTTCCCGGCTTCCGCTTTCTGATTTTGGGAATCGGAAATCCAACTTTCCTTAGAAATTTCAACTATCTTTCCACTTTTTGAATTTTGACTTTTAGACTTCCGCTTTCCGTCTTTGGATATCGGAAATATTAAATTTATCTTTAGCTTTTCCTTGTGTTGTCGTTCTCCACTTTCTGGCTTCCGGACTTTGCTTCTCCCACACCGTCGATCTACTTCGAAGTGGATCTTGACCGTTGATCTTATCTTCCTCTCTTCCCCTAAAACACATTGTAAAGTCTCCCCGTCTTCCACTAAAAACACACTGAATGTTATAGGTACTATAAAATCTTCCCCTCTTCCACTGACTAATATCTTGTTTACTGCATATTGAATGTCACAGTTATCACGGTAGACAACCCGACCAGATCGCTGGAGATCTTGGGAGTACACCAAGAAGAAAAGACGACAACCACATGGAAAAATGCAAGTCTCCATCTGTTCTTACTTTTCTTAGAATAAAATATCGTTGGATGATATCACATTGGATTTTGTTTTCTCATTTCTTCTCTTGGCGTCGTTGAGGTTGTCAAAATATTAAAAAAACAACAGTTGGAAGATTAAACGTTGGAAAGTACCTTTTATTGATCCAATCATTGAATTAAACTCTCAATTAAGGTTTTCTTAACTATGCCATAATAACAATTATATTGCATAAAGGTTATCATTTCCAATTTCTTCTATGTATTTTAATGGTATTTCCACACAATTTTATCTGCGTTGATATTACCATTTAAATAAAATGTTTTCTAATAAATTCTTTGATGCAAGCAAGAAAACAAAAGTATCCTGAATTGAAATATTTTCAAATATGGATTTTTCAGTTATCACGATGAGTCATATTTATTTAATTTTTACCATAAATAAAACTTCATTTCAGATGAGTTTTTGTTCTTCATACAGGTTCCATGCATAAATCTTGCAGCATTGCTTCAACATATTTCGTTTAACATGCTTAACATAAAATAGTGTTTTTTAAATTTATATTTATTAAATTTCTGGTATTCACTTTACATTTCTGGAATCTCAATCTCCATGTAAGAGGTAGGTGGCTTGTCCTTTATGCTAATTGAAAGGAAATTTGGTGCATAGTGACTATGTGTTTTAGGTGTTATCAATTAAAATTGACAATACATGCATGTTTCTACAATGTAGAGGAGACAGATGGCGGAAATTTGACTTGTCGATCCCTAATGGCATTGGTTAGATTGTTACAATGGCATTTCAATTGTGAATTCAAGGCTGATGCTTTAAGAGAAATTTATGCATTATAGGTGTCTAACACATTTGTGGTTATGGCCCATGAAGTTAATCATGTGATACATAGAATATATAAAGGAAATAAAATTATGTGTTTTCTGAAACAAATTATCAAATGTAGATTTAAATGCAAACAATTTATGTGTATGTTCGGCTGTTAAAGTCATTGGCTACAATGACATTGTTGAATGTCTTTTGTTTCGTAGATACTAAAACGTGCTCGAAATCTTGGAGACTTTTTACTTGTTGGTATCCATATAGATCAAACTGTCACGTAACATTCACATCAGATATTTATATATGCTTTTTGTGCATATAAATTATAATAAGCATTATTGTCATTAACTTCTCACTACTTTAATTTTTTTTCAAACATTAAAACATTTGTATAAGGCAAACAGTTAATTAACAATTTAACACTACGAGATTAGATACTGATAGTATCATGTATTATGCATGCGTCGAATATGCACACAAATTGCAATCATGAAAGACAATGTATATTTGACATTTTTCTATCATTGAATCTTATGTATTCTTTAAGGACTAACTGCTTTTTGAATCTGGAAATTGATTCATAATACAGTTGTATGAAATTCAGATCTATAGAAAATAGATAGATCCCATATTGGAGCCTATAACGTTCCTTATCGAAATAGACACCTTATGAAGTTTTGTTGTACTAATGTTTGAAATGTCTTCTTTCTCTGTTTTTTTTTCTCTGTATCTAAATTTCTAGATCCTTCCCAGAAATTTTCTACAATGTTGTAGTTTGAGACTTTTTATGTTAGAAGTTGAATACTTGGTGATTTCAACATTTACCAAGTTAATTTGTTTTAAAATGGTGCATGTAAGAAAATTTTAATGCAACTGTTGAAATGAACTTAATAGTGGGTTAAGGTACATGTAATCATACAGTGCTCTTTGATTTATTAACCTTCCCATCTGCGTTATAGCAGTGACCACAGAGGACTTCGTCATCCTATAATGAATCTCCATGAACACAACCTTAGTGTATTAGCTTGTCGATATGTGGATGAGGTTATAATTGGTGCTCCATGGGAGGTCACAAAAGATATGGTTTGTTCTTTTGTCTGTTCTCTTTATAGCATCTTTTATATGATTTTGTATTTTTTTGGTTGTATTTTCCTTGTTATCATTTTTAGAATTGAATATGAGTTTATTGATACTTTCTTACTTTTCTATTGAGGTCAGAGGTTATTGATCATAAGAACTCATCATGGTACCATGATTTCATTATTTGTGTCTCCTCAAACTTCATTAGTTGCTGGATAAATGTGTTTGGTTATACTCTGGTCAAATAAGTTTATAGCTCCAATGGAACATGACAAGCTTATAGCTCTGGAAGAAGTGGAACATGAAAATTGTCCTACTTAATAACTTCGTTAATTATTTCCTGATATATAATAATTGTCCTGCTTAATAACTTTCACAATGAGTGTCTTAGTTTCCTGAGACAGTTTAGTCTAAAACGCAATTATTTCAAAATTTATTGGATGTTTCTTGAAACAAAAGCAGATCTCTTACATCAACAAGTGATCAAATAAAAACAATTTACAATGTTCCACTGGAGCTATAAGCTTGCCATTAAAGTCGTTCGTATTCTTTTTGTATAACTTCTTCCTCCGTTAAGTCCATCCTTATTTTAAAGTCACTCTGCTTTATTTTTCATCGGTCTGCCTCTAAATTTGGCGGATATTTTGGCCTCTAAATTGGTACAATTTGTGGAGACTAATGTTAGCCTTCATATTTGAATGTTAAGAAAAGAAACCCCTTTTACCTATGTCTTTTTCAATTATTCAAACTTGATTTCATTCTGTATATTGACCTGGTCAAGTGGGCAGTTGACGATGCAAGCTTTAAACAAGAGTTTTTCACTGACCAGTACTGGAGAAGGATAACGAAAGACATATCAGGAAAGATTTGTAGTGACCCTGCAGCTTTAGGCTGAGTTCCTTACCTAAAACAAGTACATCATAAAAACTAATACCTATCATTTTATTGACATAGCATGAGTATTACACCATTATGAAGCTACATAACCAATACAAGTCATAGCCCTTTGCAACAGAGCAAGAGTAAGAGTCAATTAAAACAGAGCAAGGGTGTTTCACCATCTCATAAGAAACATTTTCATTTAGCCAAAAAACTAAGGCAGCAAAATCAATATAAGCAAAACAAAGGCAAATAGTAAGAAATAGTGGTTACTTGAAGGCCTGTTTATATGTGGAATGCAAAGGCGGTGCACCAACAAATGTTGTAAATCAAGTATTGTAAGAAGATCTTGGAGATCGTCATAAGATGAGCAAAAATAAAGATATAGGCCCATGTATGAATCAAATGACAAATTTTCTTGCATTAATGGAGCAACAATGCATTGATGAAGCATTAATGTGAATGAAGGGACATGGGAAAAGTGTATTTCATCGACTGAAGCAACAGTGAAACAAAACCATGACCAAATTGACCCCCAAAAACTGAGAGCCTAAAGGCAGAAAAGCCCTATTCTCCTAAACCCAAATAAACTGGTGGACTGAAACTTTTGCAAAATCTTAGCAGGGGCTATGCTGAATTGAGAGAAAGGAACTTTAGTGAAGGACAATGAAACCCTGTAAAAAAAAATTCCACGTCTGGTTGTTTAGGACAATAGATAGAAGTGTAGTGAAAACGCGCAAGCCACTTGTCAAAAAAACACGATAAACACCAACTGGGAAGAAGGATATGCAACTGAAAATCAATCCATTCATGCACAACACCGTTCGTAGCACACAGGACACATGTGGTCTACGAGACAGAAGTCTAGCATGTCAATTTGGTCACCTTGGTCTTCAAAATTAGAATTTGGTTTTTATTTTACAAGTAGATGCAAGTTTTAGTTGGTCAATTCCATATTTTTATTACTTCTTTTCCAGTGGTTTATGTTCTCCTACTGATGTTCAGGCATTCAGCTCTGACTTGAAAACTAAAGTTGTTAGCCAAATGTTGAGGAAAGGTTGAAACTGACTTTACTCGGGGAGTGAAATATATATGTGAGGAGTATGATGATAAAGGTACAGAGAAGGAGGGATTTATCCCAGAGATCGATGATGGGAAATCTAGATTTTATATTTATGAAAGCTCAAAGGATTCTGCAGAGAAAGTATAGCTTACAAAAAATGATAAAATCCAAGAAGCAACTGATGAGTCAGAGGAAATGTTGAAAATACAAAAATATGCATATATTCAAATGCATTATGAGACTTTCATCAAGAAACATGATATTAAGAGGGAAGTACATAGGAAGGAAAACAAGAAAAAAACACATGGGGCAACTGAGTAATAATATCTTTAGTTCTAACAGTCTTGAACTGGAGGAGATTTGTCGCATGGGAAGATGTCTTCAATTTTCATGGAAAGGCATTAGAGAGAATTTGAGGTCAAAAATGGGCCTCCTAAGAGATGTACTACAAAAATATAAGATATATTAAAATATTATGAGTTATGGGTTTTATGGGGTAGGTATATATGACAACTCACCTCCTACACTACTTTTTATGCACAATATAAATAACCATGGTTGAGTTACTTTTCTAAATTGACTATAAATAAAATTAATAAAATAACTCTACAATGATGTGACTAAGATTCATTGTAAATTCTCAAAAATTTATTGTCCTTTAGCATTTATTTGTCTTGAACTTGTAAATAAAATTAAACAAAAACGAATTTAATTTATATGCATAACTAACATATTTTTTTCATATAATTATCATTCATGAATTTAATTTATTTTAAAAGTACAAGATTTAATATATATATATATATTAGTTTGACATTATGATATTAAATACAATTGAGTGAATATATAATTTAAAATTAAAAAACATGAAAATGACAATATATTATTTTATAAAAAAATGTGAAAAGACATTTTTATGAATTATGAGTACTTTACTTGAAAATGAAAATAATATTATTTTATGAGAAAGTGAATTGTGAGTACTTTACTTGAAAATAACAATAATATTATTTTATGAGAAAGTGTGAAATGACTTTTATTGTGAGTACTTCACTTTATGACTTAAAAGTACTTGTACCACTACCTTGGTTAACTATGGGTTTTCATCCACCATAGAAAATATGAGAAATAAGCATTCTTAACTCATGCAATGCCACCTCAACCATGGGGGATGATGTCATCTAATAGAATGTAATTGGTTGAATTTTATAGCACATTTTGGTCCTTTTGAGGCCCATTTTTGACCTCAAATTCTCTCTAATGCCTATGTATTTTATCGGCAACATGAAGAAATTCCACTTGATGGGTGACTAATACTACTATTTTCATTGCCAACGCTCCCATCACACAGTCCTGCAAGAAATTTAAATTTATAACATTTATAGTTTCAATCCTTATCTTTAAATGTTTCAAAACTTAATAACAAATTTGATTCCCTTTATCCATATCAAAGAGAAGAAAACATATCGTTGTAACATTTATAGTTTCAATCCTTATCTTTAACTGTTTCAAAACTTAATAACATGTTGATTTTTCACATTAAATAGAGTTGAAGTTGTATGCCCATCGACTGCACTGAAGGGATTATCCAATAGATAAATGCCAGCATCATTATATATTGTTCTAGCCAACTAAATACTTTGTTTCTATCCTCCACTCATATTGAATCCTCTCTCCCCAAGCTCTGTGATGTCTCCATGAGAAAAACTCTCTATATCCTTGTCTAATGTACAATCTTTTATTGCCTTTTTGTACTGAATTTTGTCCATTGGTTTCCCATAGAGTATGTTATCTCTGACAGTCCCACTCTAAATCCAAGCTAATTGTGTGACGTAGGCAACACTGCCATACACTTCAACCTCCACACTATGCAATAAAAAAGTTTAAGAAAAAACAATCTTGTATAAGAATCTGTGTTGCAACACGCAATAGAAAGAAAAAAATTGCATCTAGAACTTTGTTGAATTATGAAATGGTTACTACTGCTCAAGAATAGTTTATGTTCAACTTACATCTCTCGAAATTTTAGGAATTTCTCCAAGAATTGTATATAGCAAATTGAACTCAACAACTCGTACATTTTCTATCAACTCTTTGAATTTTTCTTCCCATGCTTGTAGTTTGATTATTTTCCAAAAGTAAGAGGTTCCGGCAACAGGGAAGTGCTAAGAGCGTAACCAGACCTCAACAGAACATTTTTTTAGGTATTTGAGAGAAATAATCTGACTCCATATACCCTTACCAAAAAGAACTGACCACTGGCTTTTTAGTCTGAGAGCAGCCTCGAACCAATCAAGATGTTTAATATTCCAGCCACCAAAGGCATATGGAGCAGCTAAGATGTGTCAGTCAACAAGATGAGATTTTTGCTTACCATCAGAGCGTCCCCAAAGGAAGGAATATATACAATGCCTCAGAAGGTTCAAAATGGTTTTGGGGATACAAGCAAGAGCCATCCAATAAACAACCATGCTAGAGAGAACCGGTCTAATGAGGATCACTCTGCCACCGAGCGAGAGAAGCCTGTAAGTCCAATTATTGATTCTTATTTTCAAACTTAGTGACTAACCAATGCCAATCAATCGTTCTATACCCCAAGGGTTTGAGATAATAGCCCATATACTTAAAGCCCGTGGAAATTGGAGCCATTTTAAAATGAAGCAAGGCATATATGTGCAGTCTAATCTCCTCATCTACATCATTAAATAAAAAGGACTTTTCAAGACTGACACCCATACGAGTAGCAGAGCAAAAAAGATCAAGTGCCTCCTTGTAGGCGACCCATTCATCCACAATACCGAGACCAAATAAGATAACATCATCAACAAACAAGAGGTGCGTAATAGCCAAGCAAAGCATTCTATGGTAGCATTTATGACATTGCCATGAAATGCTTAGACACTACCTAAAATCAGTGCATGTAAATGTCTGTTTATGTGCTCGAAAGGGATACCATGCATGGTTAAGGGTGCATGTGTTGAATTTGACTTTAGTCATGAAATCATGGGGTGCATTAATTTGATGAGTTTATGGCTTGAATGATGTGAACATAACTTTGCGGAAGGGAATTTGAGAGAAAAGGGGATTTATGGATAATTTAATGGTTTTATGCAATCTAAATAATGCAGTTTAAGTTATAAAGGTTGTTAGAGAGGTAAATTGATTATCGAGTTCATTGTTCTTATGACATGTGACAGCATGGCAAGTAAGGGAATTCAAATTTGCTTTTCACATGGTTTATTTTGTGCTAGCATATGGATGACTTTTCAAGACCCTTCTAGGAGGGTCAAGATGTTAAATAATTTGAGATAACATGAGGAAAAACTAGTGTTAAGTAATTGTATATTGGTGGTTTTTAGGTTTACATGGTTTTAATAGCTTCAAACTTAGTGATGATACCCTTAGTGGAAATGTGACCATAATGACTCGGATACTTTGGCTCAAATATTGGCAATTGAACAATTTTAGAGATTAGTTATGCATGCCATGCATTTAACACACTTTGTTCAGTGACAAATCCCACCTTCCGTCAATTTTGGAACAATGTCAATTCCATGGATATCATTGATTGGGAGTTGTTTCTCAACTAGATCAACACCTAGGTGTTATAGCTAGTCGTACCCTAATCCATGGAGGCACTACATATTTGGTGGATTGGATCTTTTCCAATGTTGAGTTGGTGACTATGCAATCAGCAATGATAGCATGGCATGTACATTTGGATATTTTTGGTGATAGAGGGAAATGATAGCTTCAATTTTAGAGGATCATATGCATGATTAGATTTTACACATGGCAAAGATTTGAGTGTGGAAGAGAGAACTCATGAGGGTGTCCAACAAGGAGGTAGTGGTCATGGTGCGTCAGCACAATTGAGAAAGTTTCTAGACAAGGAAACATGCAACGATCCTTCCCTTCTATGTAACTTATTGGGATTGGCACAAGTTAAATAGTTTGGTTTCCATGTGCTACATGCCATTCGGATTTGAATAACATATAATTCAAGACTCAGGGGGAGAATCTATTGGAACCAAGGTTTTTTGGCAAACATTCAAGGTTGAATGTGAGGTTAATGTATTCATTAGGTACTTGGTAGGAGGTTCTACTCAATGGGAACATGGATGTTACACATAGCACATTACTGTTGGGAAAAATTATTGTTATTTAATTTACCTTAATTTAATTATCGACCGGAATACGTATACTTCGAGCTGCTACACCATATGTGCGGGAAAAGTAGTTTCAATGCTCATACTTAGAGAAATTCTAGTCTACTCACAAACCAGAAACAAAATGTAATTGATGAAGCTATTACTTGATTAAATGATCAATGCTAAGAGTTACTAGGTTTGTCTAAAGAAAGGAAATCAACTTGCTAATCCATATCTTACAGTCTACAATACTGTAAAATTCAATGTAACCTACCACAACCTTAAGCTACAGCAATCTTCTAAAGCAATCAATGATCTATACTAAGCTACAACAATTATGATCTATTCTTTAGAGCAAGCAATCACACAAGTAAATAACTTAATAAAGGAAAACCCTAGTTCCAAAATTACCTACAGAATGAATATGCTGAGTCAACCTTAATGACCTTATATTGTATCTAAAACTTCAACCATTAACCCTAAAGAATCTAATGCCACAATTTATATAAACACTTATTACAACTACTGAAATGAAATATGTTTCTTCTTAACCTAAATCATTCATAAACAGTTAACAAAAGGAATTTTAACTTACTGCTAATGTCAAATGTACTCTACCTATGTTCTATGCACACAAAAGATTATTGGAAATATTCAGAGAATACACACCCACTCTCATCTGCATGTACTGTGAGATTAGTGTTCAAACCCTAGGAAACAATGCTGGCATCTATTAACAAACTATAATTCTTTTCCTTGAGCTCATTCAACACCATGTAGTGGACAAAAGCATGATTCAAATCCTTATGTAACCAATTCAAAATGCTATTTGGAAAACCCTAGAGACTTTGTAAACCAAAATCTTTAAATCCTCTGCTACTGCAAATTCTTTTTAAAATCCACACAATACAATTCGAAAATACCCTACAGTCTTGTAAACTCGATAGCCAAAAGGATTCTAAACCAATATTGTAGCCATCCACTAATCAATATAACGCTGGTAGTAAAAGAAATATGAAATCCCAGTCTATTTTCAATCCTCCATTAAGTCGATTCTACATCAAACTGAATATAATCAAATTCATCATACAGTTTTGTAAATTCTATAACTCTGAACGGATTCTTTGAACAAGGGTTGTAATCATCAAACAAACAGTATCACGGTGGGAGTCAAAGAGGTTTAAAACCCAAATCCACTCTTACTACTCTGCTGAATCGATTCTACAGGCTAAGTTGAATACATATGATATCAACTAGTCTTCTGCAAACCTAAATCCCATTCCAAATCACAAGTAAACAAAACCATTAACATTCCATTATAAAAACAGTATCAAAGCATGCAACATCACTCTACTTACAGCAATACAAGCAACATTTAAACATAAATGATCGGTGTTGAAGGTGGGCCCTGCCCTCAACGCCTACCAGTCTGAAATCAAAGCTTTGAGGAAATAGACACTTGATTGATTAATAAAAAAAGAATTTTACAATCTTCTATGTGTATCTATCCATACTTAGGGTTTCAAGGTTACATTTATACTTGAAATACAAAGTAAAATCGACCTTGGAGCAAGGATCGACCCTATCTTAACAACTCTACCCTATCTCGGCATACATGAACCAACAGATTGGATTCGAATCCCTTGAGATCCATACACTGCTAAAAATGGAGGGCAACAATGCCTTGAACAAAGGACAACCACAAAACAGCACCTGAATGATCTTCACATGCATCTGGAAAGCGATACGAGCCCAAGAGAGACATCTCCTCTGCAGACAGAATCCCTAAAATCTCTGGTTCAGTCAACATATTCCTTTGGAGCACCGAGACAAGCGTTGGGTTGAATAAGCAAAAGACCACTGCATGAAAGAAACAAGGACTTATTAATTAACCCATTATTAAATGACAATGAAAAGTTCCATTATATACGTAAAACAAAGCAAAATAATAAATAAACAATTAAAAAGTCACTTACCAACACACCTAGCAATGTTGTTCTTCAAAATGCCCAACTATGCACAAAACATCACTAAATAAGGTTGATTACTACTTGATTCATGAGACTTGAAACTAGAAAGTATAGTGATGGATAGTCAAAATAGGAGGCCAACATCTGCCCCAGACTGAAGATCTTGCATGACCCTATGCAAGAAAATTTCAGACAAACAAAATTTGAAACTCATACTAGATGATCAAGCCTTGGATCAAACTCCAGAAGCTGAGGCTGAGGTATTAAAGAGGACTTGAACTTGAGGAGGAGATGGAGCAGTTTGTTGTTGTACACTAATCAACTTCTCAAACAGATTATCCTTCTTCTTTAACTGTTTCCTGAGACTGCGATTAGACCCTGTAATATCATCAACTAAAGTTTGTAAAGAAGCTACCTTAGCCTTTAAAATTGCATTCTCCTGCTTGATGAAGCGGTCCAATCTCACATACTCCTGCAATTTCTTTGTCAACTTAAAATTCCTCTGCCGGAAGTAATCAATTCCCTGAGCTAAAGCATCCGACCTATGGGATTTAGCAGACTTTGGACCTGATTTGGAAGGTGATGCTTTAGCAGATTTTAAACTAGATTTTGAAGGTGATGCTGGCAACAAAGGCTCACTAACAGGACTTGGTATTGAAGAATGATGATGAAAGCCATGGGAATCAGAATTATCATGGGCAGAAGAAGCAGTGGATGAAGACAATTCAACATGTGCAGGCTCCTTACCTTTGGATTCCCTTTTCCTCTCTTTAACAGCCATGCTACGAGTAAATCTTCGATTAGGTGAAGTAAACAAATTTTCATGACCCTTTTCTCCCCCAGACTGAGAGCTTACACGCTGCCCCTTAGACACTGGAGACCTCTTAGTGTGGGATGAGCCAACCTTCTTACAACTCTTGCCAGCTGGTTCCTGAGTATGACTGTTTTGATGTTCAGAAATATTTACAGAAGAGGATTTATCAACAAGAGCAGGAATACAAGGCTCACAGGGTTCATTTCCCAGGGATGGTTTTAGATGAGAATTGGACAGCTCATATACAAATTGCTCCCATACCCGATCCTTCTTCTTTAATTCGGCTAAAACGAGCATTTTAATAATCCCATGATGGTATAGACTGTAAGTCGGATTCTCTAGGTTCTTCCTAACTTGTGAGGCCATCTTACTCAAGCTCTTCCAAAAATAAAATGGAAAATTGAGAAGCTTCCCGAACTCAAAGTGAGCTAGCATGCGAAAATGACAGGCTTTGTATGTAGAGAATCGTCCTTCACAGGTAATTAACTTGGTGATGACCATTAAGGAATTGTGAAATTCCTCTCTGACCTAGAGCTTTGAGAAGCCCTTTTCTCCTTTTACGGCCAAAAACTCAAGTTTGAAGACATAGTCATAATCTTTACGTGCCAAACGGAAATTCTTAAACCACCGATCCCCTGTGCGTGGGAGCCCTGTAGCCAATGCAATTGACTCCTCTGTAACTGGAAACTCCAATGACCCGACCTTGGCTGTGTGTCCGTCGAAACCTAAGGCAAACTGCAAGGAAACAGCATCATCGTGGCCTTGTAAATTGGTTAAGAAAGAATGCCACCCAACCCGAATGAACATCTCCTTGCATGCTAAAAATTCAGGCATAATTAATAACTGCCCATACTCTGAGGGTTCATGTCGGTTAAGCATCGTGGAGGACAGGAAAAGGGAAGACAGCAAACTAACAGAGATCAGACAGTCAATTCGAAGACAATGGAGAACTGCATCAATCTTTCTCTCGCTGGCGATGGGGAAAACTAGAAACAACCCGAAAGAATAATGACAAAGGGTGGTAATGATAGCGGCAGACGTGGTAAAGGAAATCATTTCGAGCTATGGCACATACTGCCCACATTGCAGTGAATTATGCCCATATGAACACGTTTTGATTAACCGTAACCTCATGGCGCTTAAAAATCCCAATTGCAATAGATCAATGTTATGATTTTTATTTAAAAATGACACATTGATAACATAAAATAAAGTATTGCCGAAGGTTAATTTCATAAAATGATTTTCGAAGAATGCTGGGGTATCAACTATATAGATGATAAGGTTATCATACGATGCCACCATTTATCGAACTTTACATGAAAGGCAAAAGCACGTGGTTTATAATAATACTTAATTTAGAATAATTAAGACTTATCCAATCATTCAACGTTCCTTACCTTTACCACGTAACATGCCACTTTCTAAAAAAATTATTCCAATACCTCATCCGGAACTCAATCCGTCACCTCAGTCAGTCTAACATACAAAGATATTCTCAAGCTGACAAGGGTAAAAAATGATTACCAGCATGTGTTGAAGGAGTGATAATTACCAGCATCTTTAACAGCTGCAGTGATATTAAAGCAAATGTACTCAAAGCAGTGATGTTAAAGCAATTGGCTTTACCAAAATACACTACCTGTATGAGTTGAAAGAGGCAAGTAAGATGGATTGAAAATTGTTTTACCCCAACAATCTTGTGGCACAATTACCTCATTTCAAGGTTGTTGCTTCACCTGACCACACAGAAACAGAGCTGAGTCATAAAACCAATTTTTATTAACAGTATAAAAATTAACTACAATTCATAGACAATCAGTGTCACTCCTGCATTCTAACTCCAATCATGAGCACAGACTTCGTTCTCGTCATTCATATAGAACTTTTTCCACCAGGACATGTGCCTTAAACACAAGACAAGAGGAGTACTAAAAGAAGCCAATGGTGTACTGGCCAACTTTGACTCAGCTTCACACAAGACAGTCTGAGCAGTGAAAAGAAAAACCAGTACTGAGGTTCACAGCTATGTTCATGGACTCATAAACTATCAGGCATAAACCTTTTTCGCAAGGATCAGGTAACCAGAATTCAGAGCATCTGAAGATGATTATCAATCTGGCTATTACAAACAGTCTCCTTAAATTTTATTTAACCCACACATATGACTTCTCTTTAACATTTACATAGGTACATCGTTCATACAGACAAGTATAGATGAGGCTTTTAAAAGAGATATCAGAGTCAGAACCCACTACCAGCAAGCCCGTTCAGTACTTCGGTGGGGTAACTGTGACACCTAAGAAGCTTCTTCCCCAGGCAGATGCCCCATTGCCAACAGGCCTGTTTAGTACCCTGATGGGTTTGCTTGTTCATACCACAGGTCGGTACCCATTTCCAGCGGACCTGTTCAGTATCCCGGCGGGTTAACCTCTTACACCCATTTTCTATCAGAGGCCCTTGTCCCAAATTCATCTTAAAGATAAAGTTTATGATTTGCTCATGCATAGATGAGTGGGGGAGCAGCTCTGAAAACCATCTAGGAGTGGGATGGTATCAAAATTGGAAGAGTGTTATTTATACATGCCTGTAAAGATTTGTCCAAATGAACAACTAACCTCTGTAACTGTATAAAGTGAAAATCATGAAGTGGCTGGACAAGAAAAATGTATGTATATATATGTCTTTGATATTATGGCAGCCAATAGATAATAATCAACAGACAGTTCAGTCCTGGAGACCTTTTTCCATAATAGTGCATGTCTAAATAATAACTCCATACCCATAGCTGTTACCATTAAAAAAACAATATCCTCATTCCATCTAGTGTGAAACCAAGTCAAAATGACACTAGTAACCCATAAGTTCAAAATCCCTTTTTAAGCTTTAATCACTCATGGAGACAGTACCAGGTGGATAAGTACTCGTATGAATAAGGAGGACAAGTCTGAAAAACCTAGCAGTACACATCTAATTACTTGATACAGGCATTCCAATTACCCAGTGAAACTCAAAAATGTAAACCAAAATGACTGAAAATAGGAATAGTGACAAAAAGACTTCCCTTTTGTTTTCAAAAACATCATGAGCCTCACTTAAAAGAATATCTGCATCCTTCAAAAAGAAACCTAGTAACAAAAAAAAAACTCCTATACATATATACAAAAAAAAACAATTTCATTGAATGTTACTGTGAGAGAGTAGGAGATGAAGAAGTCATTTCTTCACCTACCAGCTCTAGTTCATATTGCTAACTCATGTTATGAATGAACTCTTGCTTAGAAAGAGGCTTATGATATACCTTTAACCGATGTCCATTCACCACAAATGCAGTTTGTTCTTCATCTATTGTCCTTATTTTGACAGAACCATTATCAAAAACAGTCACAACTTCATATGGTTCCATCCATCTAGTGGTAAGCTTACCTTTGAAATGTTTAAACCGTGAGTCAAACAACAGAGCCCAATCACCTTCTTCAAAAGTTTTCTTCTTCAGAAATTTTTCATGCCATTTAGTCCTCTAATTCTGTATTAAGACAGTTCATTGGACAGCATCTTGTCTGATTTCATCAAACTCATTTAATTGCATCAGCCTCTGCTCCTGGGCTTCATCTAAATTCAGGCTCAATTGTGCAGCAGTACGAAAAGTCTTCACCTGAAATTCTATAGGAAGCAAAATCTGTTTCCCATAAACAAGCTAATATGGGGTACACCCTGTGGTGTTTCTCCACGTAGTTCTATAAGCCCACAATGCCTCAGGTAGCCTGTCTGCCCAGTCCTTGTGATGCATCTGCGCAGTCTTGGTTAAAATGGATTCTAACACTTTATTTGTTGACTCAACCTGACCATTTGCTTGGGGGTGGTAAGGAGAAGATTTATAGTGTTTAATCCCATATTGCTCTGTCACTGCTTTCATTGATTTAGAGACAAACTGTGCTCCATTGTCAATTACAATTTCACGAGGAATCCCAAAGCGAGTAAAAATTTCTTCATAAATAAACTCTATGACTGATTTCTCAGTGGCCCTTAATAAAGCTTTTGCCTCTACCCACTTAGTCACATAGTCAGTACAGACTAAAATATATCTCTTCTTCCGTGACATTGGTGAGATTGGTCCAACAAAGTCCAATCCCCATTTTTCAAAAGGTTCAATCTGTACCTGGGCTTGTAAAGGCATTTCATCAGCAGCATTGGGTCTTCCCATTCGTTGGCAGCTATCATAGCCCTGCACATATTTTTCAGCATCTTTGAAAAGTGTAGGCCAATAATACCCTTGATGTAACACCTTATATGCTATCCGCTTGTCTGAAAAATGCCCTCCACAGGGTCCATCATGACAGGCTTGAAGGATGTCATACATCTCATCCTCCCTTACACACCTCCTGATAATCAGATCTGGACCGGTTCGAAAGAGGTCATTACCTACCCATGTGTAATTAGCACTTTGTTGTATGATTCTTCATTTTTCATAGGATGACAGATGAGCAAGTATTTTCCCTGTGACCAAGTAGTTGGCTATATCTGCAAACCATGGTGTTTTAATAGTAACAGCAAATAAATGTTCATCAGGAAAGGTATCATCTACAGGAACATTGTCATCAGTATGAGTCAACCTTGAAAGGAAATCTGCAACCAGATTTTCCTTCCCTGGTTTATCAACTATAGTAATGTTAAACTCGTGTAGCAAAAGCAACCATATAGTAATTCTACCACTAGTTATAGGTTTATTCATTAAAAATTTGATAGCAGAATGATCAGTATGAACAAATACATCATAACCAGTAATATAATGACGGAATTTATTGATGGCATGAACCACTACTAGAAATTCTTTTTCAGTTACTGTATAGTTAAGTTCTGCTGGAGTTAAATTTTTACTGATGAAATAAATGGCATAATAAGATTGACTCTCTTTCTGTCCAAGCACTCCCCCTAGGGCAGTGTCTGAAGCATCAGTTTGTATATGAAAGGGCAAAGACCAGTTTGGCCCCCGCAGAACTGGTGTTGAAGACAATTCTGATTTTAAGGTGTCAAAGGCTGTCTGACAGTGTTAATCCCAACAAAAACCAATGTCTTTGGCTAATAATTTGAACAGTGGAGCTGCTATCTTGGTAAAATTGGCAATAAACCTACGATAGTAACCTGCATGTCCCAGAAAACTTCTGACTTCTTTTTGTGTAGTTGGTGGAGATAAACCAAAAATGATTTCAATTTTTGCTGGATCTACCTTAATACCTTCTGATGAAATGTGGTGCCCTAAAACAATGCCCTCAGTTAACATCATCTTACACTTTTCATGACTTAAGGCAAGATTTGTTTCTTGACACCTAATTAAAACTTTCTCTAGGTTATCTAAGGCTTCCTTGAAATCATTACCATAGACTATGAAGTCATCCATATATATTTCCACACAATCATGGACTAAATCAGCTAGAATACCTAACACTACCCTCTGGAAAGTGGCAGGAGCTTTACACAACCCAAATGGTAACACCTTGTAAGCATAAGTTCCCCATGGGCAAGTGAAAGTAGTTTTCTCCTGATCCTCTGGGGCTATCCTGATTTGGTTATACCCACTGTATCCATCAAGAAAGGAAAAATACTGTTTTCCTGACAAGGTGTCCAAAACCTGATCTATGAAAGGAAGAGGGAAGTAGTCTCTGAGAGTGGCTTTGTTTAATTCCCGGAAATCAACACATATTCTCCACTTACCTCCCTTCTTTGGAACAATTGCCAATGGAGATACCCATTTACTATCAGAAATGGGGTAGATAAAATCTGCATCCAGCAACTTTTGTAACTCATCCTTCACAATGTCTTTAAGCGCAGGATTCATTCTTCTCTGTGGCTGCCTTACTGGTCTAATATTTTCCTGCGCATAGATGTGATGAATGCATGTGTCAAGATGAATGCCTTTCATGTCTGTATAAATCCAAGCAAATGCCCCAGACTGTGCTTTTTGTAAATTAACTAACTGATTTTGCTGGTCTTGAGACAAATTTGCATTAATAAACAAAGACCTTCCTGGACTAATCTCCGTTGGTATGGTTGAGGCTCCAACCTTCTCATCTATGAATAAAACCACTGATGATGAGATGGTTGAAGGATAGAACTGTTCTTGAAAATCTTCTGTGAAAACATGGTCTAAGTCAGAGAAGGACTGAGGAAACTTAATACTAGTAGTGGCTGAGAAAAATTGATCTACGATATCATCTTCAGTCTGATCTTCCAACCCCCTAGTTTGACTGATGGACAGTAAGGGTTGTTCCACGTCCTCATCCCTGTAAGGACTTTCTAACCATAGCATGTTTTCTGATACAGGCTGTGCTGGGAGATAAATAATAAGGTTCTGTAGAGAAGTGCCATTTGATATAGTCAAAATGCCTTCTCTACAACCTATAAAGGCATTGGCAGTGGCTAACCAGGGCCTGCCTAGTATAACAGGATGTTCCCCCATTGGGTGTTTGGTTTGGAGTACCAGAAAATCCACTGGATACTCCCAAGAAGCTACTGTGACAATAATGTCATCTAATGGCTCCACAGGTTTAACTGTGCTCCTATCAGCCAACTCCAAAATAGTAGGAATAGGTCTGAGGAGATTATGCAACTGAAGTCTCTGCATGGTGGTCATAGACATGACATTAATTGCAGCCTCCAGGTCAACTAAAGTGTTTCCTATTGGAATCTCATTAATGCAAATGGTCACCACTGGGTTCCCAGGATTTGCAAATTTTGGAGGTAAGGAACAGTCTGAAATATAATTGGACAGCTGGCCTATAACATGTATTGTGGGTGGATCTTTTTGTTTTCAACCAGGTTTCTTCAAGCATAATTCCCTTACCATTTTTGAATAGATAGGAATGTCTCTAATGGCCTGAAGTAATGGAATCTTAATACAAACATTTTTCAACTCATTTTCCAAATCAAACTGTGGACGAACCACAGGCTTCTCTATTAATAACCTCTCTGGATAAGGGGGGTTGTTATTCAATTGTGGATGAGCAGATGATTGGGAATTTTGAGTTCCAAGCACTTGAGTGTTTTCTGAGGCAATCTGCACTTCTTCCTCCTCTAAAATTTCCTTTTCAGTGCTTTCTTCTCCAGACTCTTCTTGAATAATCACTGCTGGAGGAGTTTTATTTAATGTTTTCCCAGACCTTAATTGTATTCCTTGGATAGAAGCTGAATGGATCACATAAGTTGGGGCCATTTGTATTTCAGCATTATTAAGAGGCTGGGATGGTCTGTTGTTAGGGTTTGGGATAGGTTGAGCTGGCAACAACGTAGGTCGAGGTGGATTTGGATTTTGATATTGTTGTGGAACTGGGGGTATAGGAGGAAGTGCAGGGGGTGTAAAACCAGGTAATAGCTGTTGCATATTTGGGGGCATTGGGCAGTAGCTAGGAGGAGTATGTGATGGGGCTGTTGGTTGTATTCCTCCGTAGGACTGTCCTTGTGGTCCCCCATAGGACTGTCCTCCCCAGCCTTGCTGCCATGGTTGGGTCTGAGTAGGCTGAGAAGGCCAATTTTGCCACATTTGTGGACTCCATGGCTGCTGAGATTGCTGCATGGGATAGTAATATGCAGGGTTTGGAAAAACAGGTTCTGGGTACATGTTTTGGGGTCTAGGCTGCCAGGGCCTTTTTGATGCATATGATGGATCCATAGGTTCAGCATTAAGCTTGTAAAAAGCTTTCAGTTCTGGTAAAGAAGGGCAATTGTCAGTAGGGTGTTTATCAGAGCAAAGAGCACATACTGAAATGGTATTAAGAGGACACTCTTTCAAAGGGTGTCTTTTTCCGCATTTGGGGCAGAATATGTGCAGTGCTGCTATGTCCTCTTCCTCTTGTCGTTTCTTTGTTTTCAATGCATCAAACTGGGAGCTCAAGGTGCCTAAAATGTCAGTTTTGAAATTTTCTAACAGGTTCCCCAATTCAACTCTTGTAATCCCACTAGTTCCTGCTGTCCTAGAAATACGGGAAGGACCTTCCCTTATGCTTTTTCCGGCCTTGGCTCTACTTCTGGAATATTTTCTACATAGTTCAGTAATCTCCTCAGAGGATTTATGAGATACATCACCTGATGCCATCAAGTTGAGGATTTCCACATATTCCTCCAGAATCCCTTTCAGAAAAAGGGTTCTGACTGCATCCTCTTGTAAGGTATTATACTTAGACTTTTGCAGTACAAAGCAGAAGCGTTCTAGGAAATCCTCAAGACTCTCTTCTTCATGCTGTTGCATTTTAAAGATATCATTTTGAGAGTCTCTAGGTCCACAGTAGTCTCGGTATTTTCTGAGAAAAGCACTCGTCATCTCTTCCCAAGTTCGGATGGTGGACTCTCCCAGACCCATAAACCACCTAAGTGCAGAATCCTTAAGGGTGGCTGGGAATAGTTTTAACTTTTGTGCATCCTGTAGATAATTATAACTCCTGCACAAGATGTCAAACTCAAATAGAAAAGTATCTGGATCTTCAGTACTTTTCCCGTAGAAGGTAGGTAATGAAGATGCTGGGATATTTTTCATACTGACATCCTATGCAAGATCCAAAATGGGGAAGCCAAAAGTTGTTTCAGTTCGTCCTTCATGTTCTCCCTCCCCTTCCATATGGTGTTCGGTTTCCTGATCACTTATAACCAAAGGATTCCTAAACCAATTGACACCTAACCTGTCTCTTCTTGGGGATGGAATGAAATACCAACGGTCTGGCCTAGGCCAAGATTGAAGATTGAAAGGTAAATCTGTGGTAGATTCTACTTGAGAAACTACCAAATTCTGAGTGTGTCCAAGAAGGGAATTCACTCTTTCTATGTTCACTGTGTCAACCAAGTTGGAATCTTCCTTTGGAGGTGAAGCTTGTTGGGTCTGTGGGATCTCTACCAAGTGTAACTGTTCACTGAATATAACCTCAATTCCTACTGGTCTGGTCCCTAATTCCACTGAATTTTGAGTGTTGTTGTTTTCTACCTCGTTGCTGGTATTCCTATCCCTATGGTTAGTGAGGGGGGGGGTTTTGTTTCCAAAAAGATCGGAATGAATTTTAATGTACCTTCCCTTACTATCTCTGGGTCTCATCAAAATTACTGAAAATGACAAAACTTCTAATCAAAAATACCTATGCTACAGATAGGTTTTGAAGGAACCTGTTATAACAGATGCACAGGTTCTTACCTCTCATCTTACCGTCCCTTCTCCTCCAATCTGCAAATACCAACAGAAAAACAGTCAAAAAATCAATAGAGAACAAAACTGATCAAAAAATGTCTAAATGTATCTACTGCTGCTATTGCTAAATTTTGTCTAAGCAACAAAACAAGGCAATCACTCATCTATGCTACAGGTGGGTTTGAAGGAACCTGTTATAACAGATGCGCAGGTTCTTACCTCTCGTCTTACCGTCCCTTCTCCTCCAGTCTGCAACAGCTAGTCACACCTAAAAATGCTGTGAGAAATGAGCAAGATACCAGCTTACCCTGGAGCAACTCCCCGACAACGGCGCCAAAATGTTGGGTAAAATTATTGTTATTTAATTTACCTTGATTTAATTATCGACCGGAATACGTATACTTCGAGCTGCTACACCATATGTGCGGGCAAAGTAGTTTCAATGCTCATACTTAGAGAAATTCTAGTCTACTCACAAACCAAAAACAAAATGTAATTGATGAAGCTATTACTTGATTAAATGATCAATGCTAAGAGTTACTAGGTCTGTCTAATGAAAGGAAATCAACTTGCTAATCCCTATCTTACAGTCTACAATACTGTAAAATTCAATGTAACCTACCACAACCTTAAGCTACAGCAATCTTCTAAAGCAATCAATGATCTATACTAAGCTACAACAATTATGATCTATTCTTTAGAGCAAGCAATCACACAAGTAAATAACTTAATAAAGGAAAACCCTAGTTCTAAACTTACCTACAGAATGAATATGCTGACTCAACCTTAATGACCTTATATTGTATCTAAAACTTCAACCATTAACCCTAAAGAATATAATGCCACAATTTATATAAACACTTATTACAACTACTGAAATGAAATCTGTTTCTTCTTAACCTAAATCATTCATAAACAGTTAACAAAAGGAATTTTAACTTACTGCTAATGTCAAATGTACTCTACCTATGTTCTATGCACACAAAAGATTATTGGAAATATTCAAAGAATACACACCCACTCTCATCTGCATGTACTGTGAGATTAGTGTTCAAACCCTAGGAAACAATGCTGGCATCTATTAACAAACTATAATTCTTTTCCTTGAGCTCATTCAACACCATGTAGTGGACAAAAGCATGATTCAAATCCTTATGTAAACAATTCAAAATGCTATTTGGCAAACCCTAGATACTTTGTAAACCAAAATCTGTAAATCCTCTGCTACTGCAAATTCTTTTTAAAATCCACACAATACAATTCGAAAATACCCTACAGTCTTGTAAACTCGATAGCCAAAAGGATTCTAAACCAATATTGTAGCCATCCACTAATCAATATAACGCTGGTAGTAAAAGAAATATGAAATCCCAGTCTATTTTCAATCCTCCATTAAGTCGATTCTACATCAAACTGAATATAATCAAATTCATCATACAGTTTTGTAAATTCTATAACTCTGAACGGATTCTTTGAACAAGGGTTGTAATCATCAAACAAACAGTATCACGGTGGGAGTCAAAGAGGTTTAAAACCCAAATCCACTCTTACTACTCTGCTGAATCGATTCTACAGGCTAAGTTGAATACATATGATATCAACTAGTCTTCTGCAAACATAAATCCCATTCCAAATCACAAGTAAACAAAACCATTAACATTTCATTATAAAAACAGCATCAAAGCATGCAACATCACTCTACTTACAGCAGTACAAGCAACATTTAAACATAAATGATCGGTGTTGAAGATGGGCCCTGCCCTCAACGCCTACCAATCTGAAATCAAAGCTTTGAGGAAATAGACACTTGATTGATTAATAAAAACAGAGTTTTACAGTCTTCTATGTGTATCTATCCATACTTAGGGTTTCAAGGTTACATTTATACTTGAAATACAAAGTAAAATCGACCTTGGAGCAAGGATCGACCCTATCTTAACAACTCTACCCTATCTCGGCATACATGAACCAACAGATTGGATTCGAATCCCTTGAGATCCATACACTGCTAAAAATGGAGGG
This sequence comes from Pseudotsuga menziesii, assembly GCA_001517045.1. NCBI lineage: Eukaryota > Viridiplantae > Streptophyta > Pinopsida > Pinales > Pinaceae > Pseudotsuga > Pseudotsuga menziesii. Next base: position 1,001,942 of record LPNX011167659.1, read on the forward strand.
CAACAATGCCTTGAACAAAAGACAACCACGAAATAGCACCTGAATGATCTTCACATGCATCTGGAAAGCGATACGAGCCCAAGAGAGACATCTCCTCTGCGGACAGAATCCCTAAAATCTCTGGTTCAGTCAACATATTCCTTTGGAGCGTCGAGACAAGCATTGGGTTGAATAAGCAAAAGACCACTGCATGAAAGAAACAAGGACTTATTAATTAACCCATTATTAAATGACAATGAAAAGTTTCATTATATACGTAAAACAAAGCAAAATAATAAATAAACAATTAAAAAGTCACTTACCAACACACCTAGCAATGTTGTTCTTCAAAATGCCCAACTATGCTCAGAAAATCACTAAATAAGGTTGATTACTACTTGATTCATGAGACTTGAAACTAGAAAGTATTGTGATGGATAGTCAAAATAGGAGGCCAACAATTACAATCGACACACGATTGAAGATGTTGTTCCTACTATGTAGTGGAGAAGATGGTGATGCATAGTTTGCAATCCTAACAATGTTCCCAGTCTACACTCAAGGATATGGTGACAGAGATGGTCACCTTCTCATATAGTGTACATGACCTTTTCAACTTGTCATGTATTAGAGATGGTCCTCCTATGATGTGCCCTTTGATTTGGCTTGAGAACTATTCAACCTCTCTAAAGGTAGAGGAGAGTACATGTTTGAGGTATTTTGCGTTAATGGGATTTATTTATTATCCATTTCGTGTTCTTGGAGTTTAAGTGCATGAGCTAGGTTCATTGTGTAAGGTTTTTTTTTTTTGCTCTTTTCACTCTTTGTGGGAAGGGATTTAAGAACATACGATCTACATTCCATTTATATCATGTTTCTTTTACTTATACTTGTTTTGATGGTTGAAACTTTATTTTACTAATAATAGTTTTTGTGCATCATTCCTTAGTCCCTGATGTCAAGAATTCTTCAATAACAATTAATGATAGTTTTTGTGCGCCATTCCTTAGTGCCTAGTGTCTACAAATCATCAATAACAATTCAAATTAAGAAAATCAAGGAGATGCTACACATATTACATTAGTCCCAAAAGATATTACATATAGGATTGCAAAATAAAAATATAAACAAGACCAAAAAAATCTACTTAAATTCCAAATTTAGATATACTTATTTCAACATCAATATGCTTCAATCAAATTTTAGTAAAAATATGAAAAGCATCATCTTGTAAAACAAAGAATAATGAATTGACACCAATAAGGGTAGGGATTGCTTTGTCTTCTCAACATTTAAAGTGAAGTAATAAGAATCCATATTTAACATAAGTTTAGAATGGATATTTTTTTAGCATCCTCTAAGGTCATGAAAACATTCACAACATGACCAACAAGGACATTAGCCCATGGGGACATTCCAAGTGACAAAAAAATATGGCCACAATAAATGCAGAAAAAACATTTGAACACAAAGTCCAACTAAGTCACAATTATTAAAAAGTCACATTAATATGAAAGTCCATAAGAGCAAATTCTAAATTTAGATAAATTTGGCTCCCAAAATTCTGTTCATTATAAGACCAAGATCAAAATTAAAATATGCCAAAATCATTATAGGACCACAATTTCGGTAGCCAAAATGCAGACTCTTCCAAAAGTAGCTTTTAGCCAACAGGAAGACATTGATCTACCAAGGATTCAACAAATAAGGGCTCATTAGAAATCTCTACTTCAAAATTTTAAGTTGGGAGATGGTTCAAAGCTGTTAGTCTTGGGTCTGTGTCTTGTTTTCACAATAGGTTTAGGGATTTGTTTTGAAGTTATTATTTAAATGTAAAACTGTAATATGTAGTGAGTGGGAGATACAGAAAACTTGTCTGTTTTCAAAAAAAAAAAAGATTAAAAGGCTCAATCATATATATTTTGATTTCACACTTTGAAATAACAAATGTATTTTTTTCAATGGGAAGGAAAAAGAGAAAAAAAACTAATTAATGAACAATAAAAAAACTATCAAATAACAACTATGTAAAATCTTTTGTAGAATCGTTCAACCTTTAATGCTGAATTGATGTCATTACCTGATTGGATACCATGAAATAAACAGTAAGCTGATTGAAGGACAAAAATGTTAAAATGGATCTATTCATTAATAAGCTGCATTTTGACATTGGCATTTATGGAATTACATTATGTTACATAAGAGGTTGTCACATCAAGTTTACCAAAAATAAAGAATAAATAAGAAACTATGTTGACACATAACTATAAAAAAAATAATAGTATTTAAAAAAATTCATATCCACTTATATAATAAAAAATTTAAAACCAGTATAAATCCATTTTTAAACCTCATCTAAAAAATTTTATCTTAGATTTATTAAAAAAAATTACATGTCCAAAATATCTATCTGTCATTTTGAAACCATTAATAAATTTAAATATAATAAAGATTCAGTCACCCATCATAACAATTAGGCATTCTGCTAAAGTGTGCAACAAAATGCATTTATGCTTGAGCCCTTTCAATTAATCTCCATTTCTATCATATATTACATACATGAAATATTAATGTCGGCCTGTCCCGCCATACACATACATTCCACATGGGCTCGCAGGACCCACCATGCCTAAAAGGCCTGATCCATGAGCCTGCAAGACAAACCGATCAGGTATATGCCAAATGGGCTCGCAGGGACCAACATGCCCAGAAGACCTGAGTCTGCAAGACAAAAATTAGCGCGACGATGCACAAACAACCTTTTAAATATATGATGATTTAAATACCTCAGCCATTATTTTTTTGACACGCGTCCATACTAATATAAATTATTGAAGACTTAATGGATTGAATGTGCTCTTGATGGCAAAATACTCAAATTAAAAAAACGAACATAAGATTCGCCGAAACTTAGCCACAGCAAGGATAAAGTATTATCAGAGTGACAGAGAAATTAAGGCAGTTATAGACAAAACAGGTAACACTAAACTTTTTTATTAAGTAGCCATTACAACCTGTATATGTAACGACATTTCTAAATTTCATTTGTACTTTACAAATACAGCTTTTTTGTTTCTCAGAATCAATGAATGTAAACTTGCCCAGAAAATAACTGTAGTCCATTGTTGTGCGAGTCCAAATTCATGTACTGTACAACTAAAGCAGGTCAAACAGATTTTCAAATCTAACCCTGCCATTTTTTCTTCTATAATAGTCTGTACCCGGATGGCACATTGACCTTTACACTCCACATTGGATGGAAATATAAATGTAATTCTGGGAACTTCTAACGCTGATGAAAGATTAGATAACTAGTAGATTACTGTCCACCATTCTCAATTCTAGGTGAGCCTTCAATATCCCAGCCTCCACTCCATGGCGTTGATCCACACGTCACTCCCCCACGGATTCGCTTCTGTAAATGTTCTAAACTTGCAACCCGTTGCATAGAGGGTGTCCGCCCCATTTTGGTTCCAGCATTCTGTGTTAGTAGCTCTTTATTCCGATCATTCATATTAGAAACATCGGAAGGCATTCCTTGAGTTGAGCTTGACTGTCCAGGATGTGAGTATCGACTAGAATCCTGTAGACCAGAAGCTACAGGCGATTCTAGCGGACCACCCATATATCGCATGCCAGAAGCTGGTGAAATCTGGGCTGTGTTTTGAACTGAATGACTTGCACCAGTTGCCCGGGCTACCATATCTTCCGCCATCTTCACCTGAAAAGCAAACTACAAAAATTAAAGCAATTGGCAGAGTTGAGAGCTTCAGGCAGACTTTGGCTTGAAATTTTAATGACTGTCGAAGATATTGGATGAAAACCAGAATTAATTTCCACTTAAAGGTGTGTAACAATCAAACATGAAAAGCCAAGTCTGTCCCAAAATAGGATGCAACAGACGCAAACTCTGAATTTGTGATGCGCTATGACCTCTTTCAGATTTATTGCTTACTTTAGTTGGCAGATTTCAACAGTGATTGTAAAAAAATCATCCCATACAGTTTGCAACTTTGTTGTCTATCTAAACAATTTTATAACCATGTTTGCAACTTTGTTGTCTATCCATCTCACTCTCTTACAAACAAAAAAATCCTTGTTCCAAAGGGCTTTCTTCCAGATACTTTATTTGTTTCATGGTTCCAAAAAAGGCATCTATAGCTGAATTAGCATGCTACTTGGTTAATGTCAGTGGCCTTGAATAAATCCTTGCTGGACAATGAAAACCAAACCAGGATTATGCAGGAAATGATGAGAGCATTCCAAGAAATTATCCCACGAAAATCGACTACAGACAAACCCAGTACCACAGATTTCTTTTCAGTAGGAAGCAAAGGTCAAGATCACTAAGTTCAACCGCAGCTTCAATGCTGAGAAGATGGGCTACCGGTTACACAGTCTTGAGGCATATTTCAAGACTCTGCCTGAGATTTCTAACATAGAGAACATCCTAATTGGCAAGGTCCATATGGAAGACAATGATCTAGATTGATCATGATTGATCAGTGCAAAACACATTGAACTGTTCCTCAAGTATTAAGTTAAGTTTGATATCCCAAAGCAGAAACTGGTACAGAAGATTAAGAAAATGAAGGAGCTATGCCTGAAGTGGATTCTTCGGAAAGAGCATATAACATAGCCATACCTGCTGAAAACAAACTTGGATCTAATAACAGTGACAATTTCAGTTCCAACAATGCCAATGCTTCTGCTGAAAATAAATTTGGATCTAATAGCAGTGCCAATTTCAGTTCCAACAACACCAATGCTTATGCCGAAAACAAACTTGGATCTAATAACAGTGGCAATTTTAGTTCCAACAAAACCAATGCTTCTTTCTCGCACCCTTCCACCTCCAAGACTCCATCCAACCCTAATAGGCAATGGAAGGGTTTAGGCCACCATATTCAATTGCTGCTAAAGGAAAGTACAAAAATTATCATAAAGGTATGGTCATTCTACTGAAGAATGCAGACCTCCTCACATAGCAACCTGAATTAGAAGATGCAGAGAATACAGTGAGTCCAAAGGCCAAGAGTCACTTGATTTATATCATCATTGATAATGGCAATGAAGAAAACCTAGTAGCTCAGGAACTAGTTTCAAATATACAACTTCCTACTAAAGCCCATCCTGCTCCCTATCACTTGGGTCGGGTCAAAGATGTTGAGAATACAACATTGGTAACAAGGCAATCTGCAGTAATTTTTGACATCCGACCATTAACAAATGCAGTGCAATGTGATGTCATAGCACTTGACTATTCTTTGTCCATCGTTGGGTGTCCTCACTGTTATCACTCAGAATTAACTTCTCAAAAGTTCACCTTAATTGATTAGGATACATTAATGAGTGATTCGGCATCAGAAGCTCGAGGATATATTATAATTGATATGGCATCGATACAGTTCTTTGGATATATTATAATTGATACAGCATCTGCAGTTCATGGATATATTATAATTGATACGGCATCCATAAATGCATACATTAATGATGGATTCCACATCAACAGTGCTTCAGACAAACTTAGCACATGGCTACAGATCACTATTCAAAGTAAAAGATTGAACACATTTCTTGCATTAGATTTTCAAAGTAATTTTTTTCAGGGATTGGCCCACACAGAATTTGACATTTTCTGGAGTTTAGCAGGTTTTTCATGCTTGTTGTACGCGACATGCAATACTTGGTGCATGCACAGAAAGGAGAGAGCATCGAAAGGGCATTTTCAAGATTTGTTATTTTGGGAAAATTTAATATTTTTAATTGTTTAGAAAGTTCATATTTTTCAACATTGATCATGTTTTTATACCATTTATGGAGAAGTGTGTAGACATCAAATCTTGGTGAGGATCAAAGTACATGGAAGGTCAAAATTGAGATTTCTACATTTTGGAAACTGGTCACATTTTTGGAAACTATTTACGAAGGAGAGCATGTGCGCCAACTTTGGTGAAGATTGAAGATCATCATCAAAATTAAAATTTCTATGTTTAGAAAAACATATACATGGCTGGGTTCATATGATCAGGAAAAAATAATGTTCCGCGGAGTTTTCGGGACGAGGGAGCACGGGAGCAAGGAAATGCACAAGCAGGACGTGTGGAAGCCACCCCAAATTTCATGGAAATTTCGGTGAAACATGGGGACCTCAAAGTCATAAAAATTAATTTAAATTATAAAAATGATAAATCCCAACAATAACTATTACCATGTAAAAAGTAAAACTAAAAACTAAATTCATCATTATGGAATGTACATCTATAGACTATTAGTTATTACCATATCATTTATTTAAAATTTGTAAATGATACTGAATTATGTTACTATCATCATGTAAAAACTAAAACCTATTATCATTATGCAATGTATATCTAAATTCAAATTTCAAATTTGTAAAAAATAATGCAACAAATTTTGAAGCCTGGAATAGTCAAATAGACACTGAACAGTTAACACAGAAGTTAGAACAATGAAATAAACAAAAGTGAGAAGGCCAATAGGAGATTAAAATTTCTCAAAAAACATTAAATAGTAAAGAGTCAAGGACTGTCATCAGTATCTACTATCTAGAGTCAAAACTGAAACAATGAAAAGTGGCTGAAATGAACCAAGATCGTGATCAAATAAGCATCGAGTGTGCTCCATTGACTGGTGTGAGAGGGTAGCTTTAAGGAAGGTGTTAGAATCTTAGGTTAATCTGGGATTTAATTTAATTTTGGTTTGATTACGTTTTAATTTTTTTAACCATTTTTAATATTTTAATTTGCATTTATTTTTATTGTAAAAGATGAAAATTGGAGAGGCTTTTGGACACCCCCCTAGAAGCTTCCTTGGGGGGACGCCCAGAAATCCCTCTAGGGAAATGCGTTCCCCACTTTGAGAAACTTGGGGAAACGAGTTTCCCTCAAAAGAGGGGCATGGGGAAGCGTTTCCCTAGGAGTTTCCCTGTCCCGGAAGCAAGGGGGCATGTTCCCCACACTAGGGGACGTGTCCTTGTGGACACTGAAAAAAACATATACATGGATGGGTTCATATGATCATGGAGAAAACCCAAATTTTTCAAGTGAATTAAAGGAAGTGTGAAATTAGGTCAAAATTAGGGTTTCTACTTGTTCTAAAAATTGCACGTACCCAGGGATTGTTATTCTAGAAGTGGATATGTGTTTCAGGGTTCAGAAGATTCCGAACCATGTTATTTTTGGATGTATTAAACTTTTGGCAGTGGGGTGAGCAATATAATCTATGTAAAACCTCACTTTTGAACCTTGGAAGGTATTAGATCAAATTGTGTATAAATTGTAAATGTTTGGTTGTAATGGGGGTGAGTGCCCTAATCTATGTAATACCTCACTTTTGACCCTTAGAAAGTATTAGAACAAATTGTGTATACATTATAAATGTTTGGTTATAACAATAGCTCTTGAGAATGTGACCTTGTATAAATGACCATGTAAAAGTTGTAAATATATCTTGAGAATGTGACCTTGTATAAATTCCCATGAAATCCTCTATTGCCAAGTGTCAGCCAAAGGACTCACATTTGATCCATCATGTGCCTTAAATGAAGCTCATCTACCACCTGACTTAAAAATCCCAATATAAATGGATGAAGAAATTGGTTCCAACTCATGTAATTATAGAGTATTGGCAGAGTACAATCAATCTGTGAATATGTGAGTCATCCATTCTAATATCCCACCTCATGGGAATTCACTCACTCTCGCATCATCATTTGCATTGGCATGCTCTCCAACTCCATACTCATTTTCCATAGAAACTCCATTATTTCAGATCTATATATGAAACCCAACGTTGTGTTGAGTGATTTGCAAAGCTTGGAAGAGAGGTAGATGATTGTAGATGAAAATAGAGGCTGGGGGGATTATTGTTAAGAGATTTTACCCAGTTGCTCAATAGTATTTTTACTTCTTCAGGCCGCAGCAGTGGCAGCAAATGCATACCATCCTGTAGCAGATCCATGCCTCAAGATGTGTGCAGAGCACTGATAACTAATGGTGCTAGCTGCAACACTAGTTGCTTAGGGAAGCGAGTTTTTGTTATGTAGGGATGAGAGAAGAGGGTGCATGCATGCACCAGTCTCTAGTTCAGATTAAGTTCAATTCAGTTTTAATTCAGCTCAGAGTCAGTGTAGTTCTTCATGCATTTCTATTATTAGCTAGGGTGCAAATGTTTAAGGAGTTCTCCAATATTAGATAGAGGCTGCACATCTCAAGAAGAGCATGCATGCTCGCTCCAATCGAGGCACTCTTTACTTGGCACTCATCCATGCAAGGAGGGTGCACTAAGAGATCAGATTAGGGCTAGGGTTTGACACAGTGAAACCGTGTAGGATTTTGCATGTCTAGATTCATTGTCCTTTCCATCCCCTCTTCCTATTCTATGAAATACATGTAAGTTGTCAAGTTTTAGTTTTTGACCTACTGCAATGTATTTCTTCTTTCAGTGTTCAACAGAAATAGATGTGATCAAAAGTTCAAATCTGTTTATTTTTTGTTCAAATTTTCAATGATATGTGCTTGAACATTGGCATACTTCGGTCTGTTGTTTTGAAGCTCGCAAATTTTCGGCTACATAATATTTAAGTTATTCTTTCTATATGCACAAACTGCTTACCATGGTTTAAAAATTAGCATTGTATCAAAGCACATTTGCTGAAACTTTCCAGGAACCTTTGTATGGATAGGACTACAACCTATGAAAAGCAGTTGTTTGAAGGTTTCAAGAGTGTGATGACCGAGTTTCTATGAGTGAAGGAGATCCAAACATGTGAAGGGTTGTGGGGTGCAATGCCCTAGTTGTTCCAGGGATTGGAGTGGTATTTTGTGCCAAAGAAAGGTGATCAACACCTATGAGAAGTCGCAGATCTGATTCATTGTTGGTTGATCTATTGTTTAAGTTTTGATTGTAGCATTGCAGAGATGACAAGTCTTGGCCTCCGAGTGTGTCACATCACACATGTTGAAAGGTGATTCAACTTTATATCGTGGAAGTGCAGACTACAGATGCTCTTGGAGGAAGTAGATCTGTGAAGTTTTAAGAATCCCAAGGTTGTTGACCCTATCAATGTTGTACAACTGGCCATCACAAGAACAAGATGGTCAAAGTGAAGAGAATCATCATTGATTTTGTGAAAGGACCACTTGATCCCTCACAATTATGTCATGGACATGCGCCATGCACCCTCACCTTTTCTAAAGGGAATGGTGATGGCAATGTTGCATTTCAAGTTAGATAGGAGAGGGGTGTGCAAGGGATTTGCACTCAATAAGCATGCCAAGACTACTTTCCCAAGCAGTAAGCACAGATCAAGAGGGATTCTTGATATCGTGAATTCAAATGTGTGGACCCAAGTCATCAGCTTTGTCAACAGGAAATATCTAATACGTTTCTTTCATTGATAATTCTTTTAGGATAATTGGATCAATTTTATGAAGACTAGGGATGAGAGCCGTAGCAGGTTCCAAGTCTAAAGCTCTTATGGAGAAGCAAACAACTATGAAGATAAAAGAATGAAAGCTAACAATGGAAGAGAGTACACCCCCAAAGAGTTTGATTCCATTTGCAGAAAAACAGGAATCAAGAGAGAGTTGATAGTACCTTACAACCCACAGCAGAATGGTGTTGCTGAAAGAAAGAGTAAGTCCATTGTTGAGACAACCAAAGCTATGGTGCACGACTTAGATCTACCTATGTTCCTTTGGGTAGGAGCTTGCAGTACAACGGTCTATATCCTAAACAGGGGTCCTCACAGGGTATTGAAGGACAAGACACTAACGGAAGCTTTCACTAGTGAGAAACCCCAGGTATTACACCTTGAAGTTTGTTGGTAACAGTAAGTCCTCCAAGACTCAGTCTACATTCTGCTATAGTAGAAGATAGTAGTGAGCCAAGGCAGAGTTTGATAATAACGCATAGTCCAAAATGTCTCAAGAGTCTCTAATGGAAGTTGAGGGAAAAACACTTCATGTCCAAATGTTGATCCACAGAAATCAGAAATTTCAGAATCAGACCAACAAGATTCAACAGGTGGAATCAATGCTTCATTACCTTCTAATTCAACTAGGAGTCCTAGGTGCCATACCCAAACATTGCCAAAAGCAGAGGAGCAAGGTCTTTACTGGTGAGTTGTCCTTCTAAAAAGTTTCTAAGTTATGTTGCATTCATGTCTTCCATCATTGATGTAGAGCCTTCTAGCTATGAGGAGACAGCAGGTGAACAAGTATGGCAGAATGCCATGGTGGAGTATAACTCCATGAAGAATGATGTTTGGGAGACTGTGTCAAGACCAAGGGAAGTCAATGATTGATTCCAGATGGGTGTACAAGGTGAAGCATGCAGCAAATGGCAACATAGAGAAGTACAAGGCTTGGTTTGCAGCAAGGATTCTCCCAAAGAGAGGGAGCTGACTATGAAGAAACCTTTGCTCCAGTTGCCAGGCATGCTTCCATTAGGTTCATTGCATCAACTTTTGATTGGCATCTATATCAGATGGATGTGAAGGCAATGTTCCTTAATGGTCTGATTGAGGAGGATCAATTAATAAAGGGACTTCAAAGTGCATGGGTGAGAGACCCATGTATGTAGACTTAAAAAGGCCCTTTATGGGCTGAAGCAAGTAAGACAGTCCTAGTACTCAAGGATTGATGAATACCTCATAGGTTAGGATTCACCAACATTGTTGCATGTCCCAATCTTTATAATTTATTTGATAGATTTGCTCTGCTTATTTTGGTCTTGTATGTGGATGCCTTAATAATTAAAGGTAACTCTGAGATGCTCATAACATGGTGCAAAACAAAGTTGGCATCGCGATTCCAACATGAGGACATTGGACCTGCACTATTTCTTGTGTCTAGATGTTTGGCAAAGTCCAGGGGTGGTCTTCCTCGGACAAGGTAAGTATGCAGTCAATATTCTAAAGGGATTTCAGATGATAGCTTGTAAACCTGTGGCTATTCTTACCTATGTCACATGGTTCAGGTTCGAACTCATGTTTGGCAACCATGAAATTCGGGTTCAAATTCGAAGTTTTGTATGGAGTTCGAAATGAGGTTCGGCATTAACTTCGTCAATATATATATTTTCAAAATATAAATTATATGCAATAATATATTTACGTATCATATCTATAATATATACTAAATTATATCTATTAAAAATACTGAATTATAAAATATAATACATATAAATATATGATATCTAATCTATAGATAATATTGGATGCAGTCTCTATTGCACAAGAAGTGATACACTCTATAAAAAAGGAGAAGCAATCAGCCTTTGCATTAAAATTAGATCTATCCAAAGCTTATGACAGGGTAAGCTGGACCTTCATCAGACTAGTACTCATTAAACTAGGGATGAAAATGGAGATGGTTGATTGGACATTGGGGTGCATCCAATCCACATCCTTTGCAGTATTGATCAATGGCTCTCCCTCGAATTTCTTTCGGCCCTCAAGAGGAATCAGACAAGGATGCCCACTATCCCTGTTCATTTTTCTTCTGGTGGCCGATGCATTAAGCAGATTAATACTGAAAGCCAGAACAGAAGGAAGGATCACGGGAGTAAAGGTATCAAGGTCTGAAGTGGTAACTCATACATTATTTGTAGATAATGTATTGCTTTTTGGAATAGGGAAGGAAGAGAACTTGACAGAATATGCTACACTGACAGAAAAATACATGAAGGCTACAGGAATGATAATCAACATAGAAAAATCAATGTTAGCCCGCAATGAATTTCCAGATGAGCTAGTACTAAAATCAAAGAAGATTTTAGCCTATCCAGCAAAAATATTGGGTGAAGGGTTCAAGTATTTAGGGTTTTACCCAAAGCCAAATTGCTATGCTTTTAAAGACTGGATGTGGCTATATCAAAACGTAGAGGCTCGTGTTTCATCTTGGGCAAACAGATTTTTATCCAGGGGAGGAAGATTAGTTTTGGTCAAAGCAGTGCTTCAGAGTATCCCTGTTTATTGGGCCTCGATAGCATACATCCCTAAAGGAATCCTCACAAAGATCCAGAAGATATGCTTCACATTTCTATGGACAGCTAGTAAACAAAACAATGGCATACCTCTGGTTAAATGGATCAGTATAGCTCAGCCCAAGGAGATAGGAGGATGGGGCATTAAGAACCTTCCCCTCTTCACTAAAGCGTTGGCAGCCAAATCTCTTTGGAAACTTATACAAAACACAGACTCTCTGTGGGGCAAAGTGGTATGGTCCAAATACTGTGCAAACATGGAAATAACAAATTGAATCAGAAACCCAAACAAGTCATTCAAAAATGGCTCAGTTGGATGAAACTCCATGGTATTAGCGTTACCCCTAATAGGCACATGGATAGCTTGGGAAATTGAGAATGGAAAAAGCATAAGGATAGGTCAAGATCCCTGGGCTGGTGCAGGAGAGGATTACAGACTTCCACAACCGGTCTTAAACAAGCTTGGAGAACAGAGGTGCCATAAACTTGCAGATGCACAAGTTCAAATACCAGATTACACAGGCAGAACAAGATGGAAGGAAGCAAATGAGTTTCAACTAGAAGGAGAAGAAGCTGAGCACTGGCAAGACTACATCAAACTGTTGGAAACAAACTGTGTATGCTTGGAGGATGATACAAAGGACAAATTAATATGGACAAGAAATGCAAAAGATGGAGAGTTTACAGCTAAAAAAGGGTATGAAGCTGCTATAAACGAGCAATTCAATGGAGAGAAGGACTGGTGGTGGCAGGGACTATGGGAATGCAGCAGTCCATTAAAAACCATACTTACATTTTGGTTGGCAATGAATAACAAATTGCTGACATGGGAGAATCTAAGAAAAAGGGGCTTTCAAGACCCAGGGATATGCATAATGTGCAAAAAAGATGAAGAACTCACATCCCACTTGTTCGGTACTTGTAATTATGCAGGAAAAGTATGGATGGAGGTCGCTGGAAAACTCAGCAAGGGCACAATGACTAGAAGAGAAGATACATGGGAGAAGAACACTAAGCAGTGGTGGGACAACAAAGCGGTATGCAAATTCAGAGCTTTCCCTGTGCTTTTTGTTTTTACAATATGGGAAGCCAGAAACAGAGCAATTTTTAAGAACATATGGACTCCCATTAACAACACTTCAGCACAGCTATTGCAGAAAGCTCATGAACATAGAATAGCACCCAAAATTGGAAAACACAGAACAACCATAGACCCAGTTATCGATAAAAGTACTCCATGGGCGTTCTTTGATGGCGCCAGTCAAGGTGAAGCCATTGGAGGAGCAGGCAGGGTCATATGCATAACTGATTCAAAAAAAATAACATTCAAATTGGGCATGGGAAGAGCCACCAATACCAAAGCAGAGTTGATGGCTCTTTGGGCTACACTGAAGATAGCAAGAGACAAACAAATTGCCAATTTGAACATACATGGGGATTCTAAAACAGTGATAGAGTGGGCAAAAGAAAGAAACAACATACGAGCCCCTCATTTACAAAATCTGCTGAGAACAATCCGGATGATGCTCCCCTCCCTTTAAGCTCTTAATTTCAACCATGTATACAGGGAATTCAATTCAGAAGCAGACATACTTTCAAAGCAAGCTTTAGCCATTCAACCAAGAGTAATCGAGGGGGAGATCTTCGATGAAGGAGTCTCCATAATGTTCCACATTCCGATATGAAAACAGAGAAGTATGGAGCTTGATATTGGAAGCAGACAGAAGGAAAGAACCAAAAAAAAAAAAAGGTGCAGCATTGTTTTGTCAACACGGTGATGAAAAGAACGGAAGCAGCAAAGAACATTTTGTGATGTAAGCCGTTAAGGCAAATATGAACACCTTTTATGGTGATTTTGTGTAAAGCCTGATAAGACAGAATTGTAACCTCCTCTGGAGGTGTCCATGATTTTTCAAAAGAATAAAGGTTTTTTTTCTCAGAAAAAAAATATAAATATAAACATAAAAAATTAATATCACAATAAAAACATATAAATTATATGTTATATCAATTTAATATCGCTTATACTTTATACAATACCAATGAAATTACACAAGAATATTGTTCCTGTGCCTTTTTCCCAAAGCTGACACGTCTGTATTTTGCACACGGGTCCATCAAAACTTGTTTGTGCTTGCTCCATCCTGCTCAGGGCTGAATAGACTTAATAGGGCCTCTATTATGCTCAGACTTGAATGACACTTTTAGGGAATACTGCCATTGAGAATGAAATTCACCAGGAATGAATACAGCCACCAAACAATATAGGACATCGTCACGCATAGGGAGGATATCCTTTCTCTGTTTTTTGTACATGGCATGTGGGCTATTGCTATACTCGAGGACAGGTTCTGATGGTGGGCACTGGGCTGGGCATTGATCAGGGTCGATCAGGTGACAAAGAATTAGATGAAGGGCCCGCCCTTTGGGCTGAGAGACAGTGTCAATTGAACCGAGCTGTCTATTAGAAATCAAAGAAAGTCTTTAACGCCCACATCTATCACCGGTTCAAGAGATATTGGCCGAACTTATAGGTGAACCTGAACTAATTCTATTTTTTTGTTTATGTTTTGCGAATTCGAACATGAAGGTTCAAATTCGCCAAACCCTGTGACTTAGATTCTTACTATACCAAATCTAAACTTATCAAAAGACTCAGATTTGGTAGAGCCGTCAATGTACAAGCAACTGATACGTTCCCTTGTGTATCCAGTGAATACTAGACCTGATATTTGTTTTGTCGTAAAAAACTTGAGCCAATATATGGTTGACCCAAGACAGATTCTTTGGGTCAGTAGAACACATGTGTTTTGGTAATACATCATAAATCATGCTCTCAGGTATGGCAGAGACGATAAGTTAATGTTGCATGGTTTTCTAGAATCTAACTAGGTTGGAGATGCAGGTGGCAGGAAGAGTACTTCAAGGTTCTATTTCTGTTTGGGTTATGACATCCGAGTTCAGTAGGACACAGGTAGCAGTGGCACTTGGTTTTATAGAGGCTAATTACATGGTAATAGATGGCTATGACATCCGAGTTCTATTAGTTGTGAAGCAGGTAGCAGTGGCACTTAGTTCGATAGAGGCTAATTACATTGTAATGAGCTCTATAAGTTTTGAAGCTATATGGCTTCTCAAGTTGAATAAAGATTTGTTCAATAGAAGCAAAATACATGGTAACAAACTCTACTAGTTGTGAAGCTATATGGCTTCTCAAGTTGAATACAAAGTTGACAAATTAGAGATTGGAACCTATTGCAGTATACTATGACAATCAAAGTTGTATCAAACAGTCTAAGAATCCAATGTTTTGCAATCACTCCAAGCACGTAGACATTTCCTCAAGGACATAGTTCAAAAGGGTGAAAAGGTGTAGCGATCCTAAAGTATGTTCCCTCAAATTTGCAGGTTGTAGACATTTTGACTAAGCCCTTAGCAAAAGTGGATGTTTTGAGATGATGAGGGGAACATTGGAATTGGTGAAGAACACATTCCTCACAAAGTGAAGCCTTACTTGGTCGCTCAGTAGTTGTTTCTCCTTCCTTGGGGCACAACAGTGACACCAAATCCATATCCTAGTTCAGCGGATCCATACCTTGAGATGTGTTTAGAGAATTGATAAGTGATGGAGATAAGTGCAGCACTAGTTTCCTATGGAGGTAAGTATGTAGGGATGAGTTAGGAAGGCACATGCATGTTGGAGTATATCTCTAGTTTAGATTCAGTTTAGTTCAATTTTAGTTCAGTTCAAAGTCGGTTCAATTATGCATGCTTATCTATTATTATCTAGGGTGCACATGCCTGAGGGATATTCCAATATTATATATAGGCCCTAGGGTGCATATCTCAAGGAGAGCATGCATGCTCCAAGTTTCCAACACATACTCCAATTAAGGTGCTCTTAACTTGGCACTCCTATCCAGAAAAGGAGTGTGCACTAAGTGATCAGATTAGGTTTAGGGTTTGACACACTCAAACCAAGTAGGCTTTTGCATGTGTCCAAAATTCAAATTCACCGTACTTTACCTCCTCTTCCCATTCTATAAAGGAGAAACAAGGCACACCAATGTGTTGGTTGGCATGTTTTTGTTTTGAGCTATTCCAGTGTATTTCTTCTTTCAGTATTCAATAGAAAATAGTTCTGATAGAGGGTTCACCTATGTGTATTTGTTGTTCGACTTCTCAAAAGTATATGTTTGTAGATTAGTGTGCCAAGATCCATTATTTTGATTGAAGCTTTCAAGTTTTCAGCTACCTATTTCCAAGAGTGGAATCGGATTACCATGGTTTGATAATTAACAATTAGGAAACAATTACCCTCCCTTGATATCGTTGCCCATGCACCATTTTGTAGCAATAGTATTACAGTTACTCTACTAGGTCATTCCCAAAAGGCAATCAAGGACTTGAACTCTTTATGCCTACAGTAAATAGCATTGTAAGGGAAGGAGATTCTTGAGGGATTGTTGAGAAAGAATAGAAACGAATTCCCCCTCTAATGTGTATGGCAATAAAAGAGAGGGCCATCGTTGATTAATGATCGGATGAGATACCTGGACTACTCTTTAGTGAGCAAATTGGCTTAGTCATTAGAGAAATGGGTTAGGTTGAGACGTAGTAAGGCTTTTGTTTACTTTGCCTTGGTGACCTCATAGCCTAGCTTCAAGGTGGCATTTGCATTGAATATTTATAGTTGGGTACTGTATCGCTCATACATAGCCAATTTCTTGGACCATTTTTGTAACAATTGGGTTTTAATCTATGTCATCCATTTCTCTGATTTAATTTTGTGATCTCTGTTATGGAGATCTATTTATGCATGTTGTGTGGGAGTCTTTTTATAAATGAAATGGGCATGTGTTTGCCATGATTGAACTAGTTTATGCTTGAATAATTCAGTTGCATGATAACATTGCATTAAAGCATTTTTCATAGAACGTAAGGCTTCTTTTGGAAGTCAGATTTGTTCTTGGATGGTGAATTGGGTTGTTCATATGGGTTCTTATTATTGGGTGAAAATACATGGACAAGAAAACCAAGATCTATCTTTGGCATATGTTTTGAGATGTGTTTTTAACTTTTTCTCTCTTGGGAATCTTATGCAATGTGTTTTTTTCTTAAACCTGAGAAACAAGGCACGTTCTTTTGGGGCTTTGTATCCATATCACACATGTCAAACACAAACACTCTAGGACACAAGTGAGACATGTATCCTGAAATAGGACATATGCCAAACACGTCAAACACGTGTCCTGCATGTTCAATATGTGTGGGCAGAAAAGTGACCCACAAGGCCAACTTAAAAAGGATTTTCTCATTCATTTTTCTCACTTTCAACAGAGGGTATAATTGAGATTTGAAAGGAATCCAAGTGTTCTGAAGACGGATTCGCAAACTAGATTTGTTATTTCTCCAACAACAGTATTTTTCTCAATTCATTCCACTGAAATCATGGCTCAATCATCAAAAGCAATTGGTTAAGGTCAAAGGAAATAGAAAAATGTCATTGTTGGTGTTGACCCCCCTCCCCCCTCCTCCAACTATCCCTACTAGTATTAGTGCTCCATCTACTGCAAATGGAACTGCAAGTGCAGCTTCCAATGCTAAAAATAACCTTGTAGTAGCAAGACAACAAACTCAAGAAAATAAATATGTTGTGGAAGTATGTAACAAGACAACAAGGGTATGAAGCAAAGCTTGTTGGGAAAGGAAATGTTTTTTGGACATGAAGTTTCTGCAAAATGTAAACTTAGACAAGAGCACCTTTGTCTGAGTTAAGGGCCATTATTGGGCATTGAAAGCAGACTTTGACCATGTAAAGGGGTGATTGCTACCAAACAAAAATAAATAGAAAGAGAGGATGCAATTGGTTCAATGAAGGTGGCAGCAGCAAGTAGGAAACAGAAAAACAGAAGATCCTCTTCCATTCTTAGGGAAGCCATCTAGCACATTTGAGAGAGACTACAATTCAACCACCCATGAGTCCCACTTTGCAGGAGGGTGTGCCTAGAAGCCCCTCATTTTGTGAAATGCATCCCGCACATTGGTGAAACATTTTGTTGTGCATTTCACTGTGTTTCACAAAATGGCGGGTGTGGAAAAACGTTTTGTGAGGCACCCATCGTCTCGAATGCATGGGAAGCGCAAGAGGGCACCCCTAACCCTACAAGTTGTGTCCCACTAGAACACTGGTATTTCCGAGCATTAAACTCACCAATGACCACCATGTCATTCATGAAGGACAGCAAAATAGAATTAAGGACAGTAAAGTATAAAAACTCCCATCTTCCTCGCCCAACACTCTTGTTGGAAATCAAGAAATGAAATAGGTTAATAAGTACTTTGCAATAAATGTGGCCTACCAGAAAAAGAAGATGGCATTCCCTTCTTCAAGGACTCAAAATATTACTAATACATATTCATATATTTTTGAACTAAAGGATTGTCTCGTCTTAGCACCATCAAACACAACATTGGTTTTGTCCCAAGTTCTTCACTCCCTAATTTTACTACATATTGCTCCAGGCCTCATGGGATAACAAAGATAGAGAAGCAGTTGCCAAAACTCCTTCAAAATCCTCATGAGCCAAAGTCAACCTCATCTACAATCTGTTCCCGCACCTACTAGTTTCCAAGAACATACACTGTCAACTCTACCAGACAATTGCAATACATACAATTAGTTCAACTCCACTACACCACAAGACTATGGTGTTGGAGAATCATCTAGAATTCATCTCCACATTATCATCTTTGCATCACAAGTCTCATTTCCTTGAATGGACCCTTCTCAATTTGTCCATTCAAAGTCACTTTCACTATCCTCTACTTCCTCATCAATGTTCCAGATAACTCGTCGGAACATCCATCTTCAGAAAGGGAGACAACAAACACCTCGCAATCCTCTAGAACCTCATCCTACTTTGGGCAAGGATTCCAATGACTCATTGCTCCAACATACCTCAACTATGAAGAAAAATGAGCTTGCACTTCAAGTTGGCCACATAATTGCAATCCATCCAATTAGTTCAAATCCACTACACAATAACACTGTGGTGTTGGAGAATCATCTAGAATTGTGGGATAGTGGTTTTACAGAAATTGAATGATTGCTAATCCTCAAGATTCGGTTGAGGGGTTATTTGGTTTTGAAAGGATTTCATGTCCATAACAATATCAACCATGATGAAAAGCATTTAATGTTGCATGAGACTGTGGTTTTTTTGTTTAATCTGAACCCTCCATTGAGGTCAAATAGCCCATGCTCATCGAGGCCTGTAAAGTTTCCTTTAATATTCAAACTAGGGCTAACAGTGCATGCAAACGCTCTACTGATAACCACACATGAATATCTTTTACAGTATGCAGCAGAATATAAAACTGAGAAATAAATCACAACATCACATCACAATATTGACCCTATTATTTTGGGTATGGAAACCCCCGAAAAAACCCAAGATGGGAAAATCGATGCATCAATCAAATATAAATTTTATTATGAGAAAATATAGAGTGTTTATAATACCGCAAATTCACTTAAACCTGGAGAATGCAGTTAAACGGCAGAATCATTGGGCATAACCCCAGCTAAACCTCAGCACCCTCCTGCATGAGTGTACGGCACAGCTCTACGAAGCTCGATGATCCTACTGCTCGCTCCGTCTTCCCAGCTAAATCCTTTGTCTGACTTTCTCTCCCTATCTGTATCCTGTCTCTGTCGGAACACAAGTGTGTGTGTCCTCTCTCTCTTTTATAACTTTAGGTAAAGCAAAAACCCTAATTTCACTTTCACTTTAACTAGTGTTTCAATAAAGTTGATTTAGATCACTTTAATTTATTTTCCAAAGTAAACTTAGGAAAAGCAAATTAAATACAACCGGTTTCCTAATTTAGGTCTTCTGCATGCAAGAACACATCCATGCAGGAATACCTTCCTTGTTCCTGCTAAAACACTCTCCCTCTCAATGAGGAAGGGATTCGATAGCAACCCCAACTTATCCCTGAACTTCACAAAACTCTGTCTGCAAAGTGCCTTGGTGAAAATGTCTGCCACCTGCTCATCTGTCTGTATGTACTCCAACCGAATGGTTCCCCTCTGAACACAATCTCTCAAGAAGTGGTACATGATGTCTATGTGTTTGCTCCGGTCATGGAACACTGGATTCTCATATAGCCTGATGCCACTCTGATTATTACAATGAACTACTGTAGCATCTAGCTCACACTCGAACAACCCTACAAGTAACTTCCTCTGCCACATACCCTCACAAGCAGCCATGTTAGCTGCCATGTACTCAGCCTCTGTCGAGCTCAATGCAACTGACTTCTGCTTCTTGTTGAACCAAGAGACAACCCCTCATCCAATGTTGAAACAACAACCTTAAGTACTCTTCCGGTCCTCTACACATCTTGCTCAATCGACATCTGTGAAACTTGCTAACTGTACACTCCCCCTACGCTCATAATCCAATCCATACTCCATTGTACCTCTAATGTAGCGAGGTATGTGCTTCGTAGCCGTCCAATGCACTCTCTGAGGGTCCACCATGAATTGACTCAAAGAGTTGACTGCAAAGCTGATGTTTGGTCGAGAGTTAACCAGATACATAAGTGATCCGATAAGCTGACGATACAAGGTAGGATCAAATCCGTCTGATCCAGATGCAACAATCTTCCTCCAGTTGGAAACTAGAGGTATGGCCATAGGCTTGCAATCCTGAATCTCTTCAAGATCTCTACTGCATACTTCCCCTGTCTAGTGAAGAAGCATCCATCTCTCTTCCAAACCTCCAAGCCCAGAAAGTAATGCACCAACCCAAGGTCCTTCATCTCAAACTCCACTGCAAGGTTGGACTTGCAGTCTCTAATCAGCCTCTCATCTCCTGTCAAAAAGAGATCATCCACATACAAGACTGATATGAGAGGCACCTCACCCATCAAGAAGTACAGGTTGTGGTCAGCCTCACTCCACAGAAATCCCATCTCCCGCAGATAGCTGTCAATCCTCAAGTACCATGCTCAAGGTGCTTGGTTGAGCCCATAAAGAGCTTGATGTAGTCTGCATACATGCATCTCCCTGTTCTCCACATCAAACCCCTCTGGCTACTCAATATACACCTCCTTCTCTATCACTTCGTTGAGAAAGGCAGTCTTGACGTCCATCTGATGGACACACCAACCCATCTCAGCTGCTAGTGAGATAATGGTCTGAATGGAAAAATACCTAGCAACAGGGGCGAAGGTCTCCTCATAATCAATACCCTCCTTCCATGAAAACCCCTTTGCCATGAAGCGGGCCTTATACTTCTCCACGCTTCCGTCTGCTGCATGCTTCACCTTGTAGATCCATCTGGATCCCACCACCTTTTTCCCTTATGGCCTCGGCACAACCTCCCATACCTGGTTTTTCATGATGGAGTCACTCCTCAACCATAGCCTCCTGCCACAAATCATGTCTTGCAGCCTCCCTGAAGCTGGAAGGTTCAAAGTTAATCAACTCTGTCATTAGTGCCATATAACTAAGCCTCTCTGGTGGTACACTCCGTCTGACAAATCTCTATGGAGGATCAACCAGCCTAGAATCTTGTAGTGTGGACCTAAATCACTTAGGCCTTGGCCTAGTGTCAACCTGTTGCGACAGTTGAATATCTATCTCCTGCTGCAACTCATCCTCCAAGTCAATGACTGTAGGATTCTGTCCACCTGACTCCCTCTGACTACCAGAACCTGTGCTTTGTGTCTGTACATGTACCTATACATCTAGCTCCTCCAACTTGACCCCCGATTCTTGTGTTGGTCATTGCTCTATTGGTAAGTCCAGAGATCTCCGCAAGGCCCTGTCCTCATCGAACTAGACATCCCCGTTCACAATGATCCTCCTGCAAGCAGAACTGTAAAATCTATATGCCTTCGAAATATCGTTGTAAACAACAAGTAACCCATTCTCTCCAAATGGGTCCAGCTTCTTCCTATTGTCAGCATGAACATGACAATAGCAGACACTGTCGAATATGCAAATGTGACTCATATCTAGCCTGGTGCCTGTGAAGACCTCCTCTGGTGTCTTCCTCCCCAAAGCTGTGTGGGGACACCTGTTCCGAATGTACACTGCAGTCCTGTACGCCTCGGCCCAAAGGAATAGTAGAAATCCCTGATCAAATAGCATAGTCCTGTTCTTCCGCTCTGCAACTCCATTTCATTGTGGGGTATGGGTCACAGTGTGCTCCTTCTTGATCCCCTCAGTCGAACAATACTCCATGAACTCATTGGAAGTGTACTAGCCTCCGTTGTTTGTTCTCAACACCCGAATCTTCTTTCCTGTTTGGTTCTCCACGAGAGTCTTGAACTCTTGGAACCTCTCATAGACCTCTGACTTGGCCTTCAAGAAATAGATCCAGGTCTTCCTGGAATAGTCATCAATGAAGGTTACGGAGTAACTGTAACCACTAATCGAATGGACACTCATAGGTCCACATACATTAGAATGCACCAAGTCCAAGGGCTCCTTAGACTTGTGCTCACTTTGTGGGAAAGGCTTCCTGGTGTTCTTCCCCAAAGCACAACCCTTGCAGTGGTTATGTTTTTCCTCCTATACCGGAGGAACTCCAATGACAACATGTCTCAAATGCTTCAATGCTCCATGGTGTAAGTGTGCCATCCTCCTATGCCACAACTCACCCTTATTGTTGTTGCTGTTGTTGCTGACTAGAGCCTTTGCAGGCTCAAAGTGTAGTTTGTACACTTTCTCGCTCCTCCCAATCCAAGCTCCTATCTGACCCCTTGGACCTGATATAAACTCTATGGTCACAAAACTTCACCTAATATCCCTTGTCCTCCAAAGTGGAGACTGATATAAGGTTCTTGGTCAGTCTTGGAACATACAACACATCAGCAAAATTGAGGGGTTTGCCAAACTCCCTCTGAAACGAAACAGTGCCAACTCCCTGCACCTGATACCGTGCATCATCACCCAACTCAATGTGGATCCCTGTTCCACCCTCCTACAAGTCTCTGAAGAATCTCTTTTGTCCAATCATGTGACTAGATGCTCCACTGTCAATGTACCATATGTTGCTCCCTGTGGTGCTTGCCATGCAAGCTATCAAACAGAACTCCTCATCGAAGTTCCTGCTGAACTCATCCAGCTCTGTAGTTCCAGCCATCTAAGTGTTACTCTTCTTCTTCATGTCTGGGCACTGGGAGACAAAGTGTCCCTGCTTATGGGAGATAAAACACTTGACCTTTGACACGTCAAGGTTCTTCTTACCATCCTTCTTCCTCTTTGCCTTCCCCTTGCTCTTCCCTGTATGGGCTAGAACCTCCTCATCCACAATCTGTGGGGCACTGCTAGATGAGCCTGATCCTTGACCCATGCAGGTCTCCTCCTGCACAAAGTCATCCAATAGCCTCTGCCAATCAAGGAGCTTCTCCCTAGCCATAACACCTTTGACAAAGGTGTCCCACGACTTAGAGAATCCATTGAGGGCTATCTGAACTAACTCCTCTACATCGTCTTAGAGCCAACAGCTCCATGCTCATCCCTGATCTGTGTGAGCCTTGTGAGATAAAAGCACCACTCCTCCCTTGGCCGTTTTGGTGTTGCGCATCCTCTCTTGCAACACCATCTTCCCTCTTATACTAGTGTTTTGGGTCCACAGGCATCCAAGGGCTTCACCCCCACACTCTAAGTCTCCCGACATGTTGTTGCCCACTTGCCACCTCAACGGTCCACCTACTTATGCCATCCACCAAACTCGTTCCACAATGTATGGCCATGTACCCACCTTCCTGTTGAGCCAACTCACTCTGCTCATTGACGTCCACGCGAGCATGCTCCTTGTCGAGCTCCCAAGTCGTGTTGTGGAGCATTTGCACTCTGACTAGCACCCAATGGTCTTCGCCCATGGCGTGCATCTACACCAGGCTTCCAAACCATGTTGTCAATGTGCTCACTTGTCAAAGCTTTCCATCTCATTCGTTGGCTTGCTTACCCAAGCATCAAGGCATGGTGCCACCTGGTATGGGTGCCCATCCCGCACCTTGCTACCGCAAACTACCAACTGTCTCGTGGGGCTCCCAAGTTGGGTTTCTTGGCCATGTGAGCTCGATACAACTCCTTGCCAAGCCAACCATGTCGAGTCATGTGAAGCTTGTCGAGGGTGATGTGGTTGGTCGAGGCGCCTGCTCACTGAGACCATGACAGCTTACCTCCTCAAGGACCCTCATCAACCCTTGTAAAATCTGTTGTTGCTACTACTACTCCTATTGCTTCGTCGACCAAGGGTCGTGTTCAGATCTATTGATTCTCATCCTTGTTCTCATGTTCTGCCACCTTTCTAGGGAACCATGATAAATAAAATATTGTTTGATGATCTGCACCTGGAGATCAAAGAAACCGCCCTTTAATTACTATTACTGCAATATGCCCCCCTAGGGGCAATGTTTTTTAAGGCTATTGATTGCAGTGGAGTGGAGAGAGATGCACCATCCATCTCCAATATTCTTATTGATGCAATAGAAAGTGTGGGGCCACAGAATGTTGTCCAAGTCATCACAGACAATGCACATGTATGTAGCGCTACAAGGTTGATTGTGGAGGGTCGATATGGTCACATCTTTTGGAGTCCATGTGTGGTGTGCATTCATTGAACCTTATGCTTGCCAAGATTAGTGAAATTGAATGGATCAACAAAATATATGTAGCATGGAAGGAGATCCAAATGTTCATAACCAATCATTCGATGTCCCAAGCCATGTATAGGGGTTTTCCAAAGTTGGAGCTTTTGAAGGGACTCCATTTTTAACTAGTGTTATTTGTATTATGAATTATGAATTTTAATTGTATATGATTAATCATTTCTATTATGAGATTTGACTTATGAAAACTTATGTAGGTTGCTGAAACTCATTTTTCCTACCACACTTGGTCATATAGAGGCTTGTGGAAGTCAGACAAGCATTACTGGCATCGGTCGTCGACCCTCTTTGGGAATCCTTCTAGTAGGGGGCAAGCTCCATTAGTTGATGATCCATGGTAGTAAATTACTATATAGCACTTTAAGTTGTATTGTTGTAGCGGGTCCCCCTTCATTGAGTTTCCCTCAAGTCATGAACCTTGGGTATTATCATCCTCTTCACCCTAAAAGGTCATTTATATTTTATTTATTCACTATTTTATTTAAAAGTTGATAATTATTATTTGTCCTTCAAGTCACTATAATGTGGAGATGGAGACACAAGGATATAAGTGCCAAAAATACTTTCTAGAGGTTCAAGCACTATATGGGTGAAATCTCTCTTCTAACACTAAGAAACATATGTTGATCCAAAGGTTGTCTTATTTCCTTTAAAGTTGGGAATTACTTTCATTTCCCCTGCTGGTCTTGATTTTCTAGTTCATCCTTGTAAAGTGTTTTAAACATTAGAACAACCCTAAGCATTTCATGATCGGCTTTCACAAGAATGTTAGCATTTTAAACCAAAAATTGAGGGAGAGTAAACTAGCGACCTCCCCAAGGGATATGCAGCAGCCTGCAAGCCACATATACCTGGAAACCCATAGTTCAGCCTAGGGCCAAGACATCCAAAGACACATCTGATATAGGTTGGGGGTCCCACTCAAGGAGATGCCTACCCTTGAGCCTTACTATGACAGGCCCAATTTGTTACTCACAAGAATTGTATCTAGGTGGGGAGGATAACAATCACTCCTCCTAACCAGCCAAGCTAAATCCATGTGACCACAACAGATGTTAGCATTATGACATTCTATGAAAGTAACTTGAGGATTGCCTTTCTATAGTAAAAGTTGTATGCTTCATTTTAGCATCCAAGTACATCTTATGTCTTGAATCCAGTTAATATTTTTATCTCTTCAATTTTCTTCCATCCTGCCATGGTTACTTTTGCTTTACATGAAAAAAATATTAAAAAAATGGAGAACTCTAACAAGTCACTCTCAAATATAGTTTTATTAGTTGTCAGCTTGCTAATTTTTAATTTGTCTTCTCCTATAAAATCTGAAAACTTATCAAAATCGCATAAATGCAAAGAAAGAATCTAATGCAAGATGGAAGTTCTTTTAACATCTATCTTTTCTGCAAGACCTTCATATTCTCTCCCACGCAAGTACTCTTCCTGAGGAACACTAAAATGGAAGCAGAGGAACTTATAGGGCTTTAAGCTCTAAGTAGCATTTCCACCAAGCCTCTCGCATGACCCATGTGAGTATTTTAGTGTTGTCACCTAACTAGCCTTTTGGGCATCGACATATGGTTGTTGTCAATCATATTGGTCGAGCATTGTTAAGAAGACTCATCATGTTCTTACCGATGCCACTTGGATGCTCCCTAATAGGAGCTTACTACTCATGGCTGCATGACATGTTATGTGACACAAAAGGCAAAGTCAACAGTCTATGTTAATATACGGTGCATGTATAGCTATGTAGTGCATTGTAATAAATATATAATACAGTAGTAATGACCAAGTTGCATCACCTTAAGGACATGACCCTTCACCTTCAGGACCACTCAATACATGTAAGTATACCATCACAAGGATCGATGCATCAATCATCGTTTTCATTAATTCATATTATTTGTCCTCTATGGATTTCAACTATCTTCAATTCCTATGTTGGATATTTCATTATTAATGAACTATTGTTGATTACATGATATACTGCAATGTGGTGTGTTTGATGCTTATGGTGCAGCTATTGAGTATGCTGTACAAGGAGAGGAAAGTCTGTCCATGTGGTGCTTATTGCACAAGTATGCATCATGCGTTGTGTTTCATGCAGTGCTGTGCTAATATAGTAATGTGATTTTATATTGAATTGACTAACACTAATGTATGTGGAGTTTCATTCAAGTGTTGTTGTCTCACACTAATATGGCAAAATCATGAGAGCCACCTGACTGTACAAATAATAGTATGGGAAAATGCATGAAAGGATTCTCAGTCGAGAATCCTCCTAAGTGGGTATGTGTGACTCTTTTGATGACCCTACTCCTGTATAGGATCAATAAAAAGTCCCTTTTTGATATAGAAGCTTAAATTGTGAACCATAAAGTGGGAAGTATGATACATGTAATAACATTAATGAATATGGACAAATAAGATATTTAAGGAACTAATTAATTTGATAAAAGGCACATGTGTTAAAAAGTAACTTTGGGCGGTGACACTTGTTAAAATCTCAAAAAAGCATATGTTAAACTCATGTGACACTTGAAGAGACTTGTATTATGAAACTTGTAACCCATGCACATTAATGATGACATATTTAGAAAGGACACTCGTAAAATATGAAGTGATATTTGTCAACCATGAGTTAACACTTTTAATATTCGAAGGAACACTTGGAATGCATGCATAACATGAAGAACATTTTGAAAGTCCTTCCTAGAATCTATAAGAACAAGACCTTGCATGAGGAAGGAAAAAACTCATCAAGCAAAAGCTGGAAAAATCACCCTAGGGGATAACAAAATGCTGGGGAAAATCTGAGGGCTAGAGACTCGAACACTAATATAATGATGCAAAATTATGCAAAGAAAGAGGGGTATGGGGGATGGGATGAGTTCGAGTCTTTGGCCTGTGAGATGTGTGATGACTCAGAACCCCTGCAAATGGAGGTACCTTGGAACTCGAAGCACATTGGCGGAGAGAAAAGTGATAACACACCAGGCAATTTCCCATGGAGAAAGCTGGATCACCAAGCACAAATCAGAGCTCATCTTCAACAGGATGCAAAACCAGATTCAATGTTCCGTTGTGTTTATATTGTTTACCTTCTTCAAAAGCAGAAAGTGACATATTTGTAACTTGATATTAAATCTATTAATTAGTGAATGATATAAACTGTCATTCTAGATTCTTTATTTCTATTATGAAGGCAAAAAAATTATTAGGGTTAGTGCTCAATTATCCAGTAGTGGAAATCAAGGCACTACAACATCGATCAAGTGACTACTGAATCATATCAGCAAATAGTACTCATGAGGATTCCATTTGAAGCTTTATCAATATATTTATCATTGACTTATATCAACATTTTGTTTCATCCAAGGGTAGAATTTCTACTAAAGAGTTTAACAATGTAATCCTTGTGATTTTACTCTAACACGCACTAAACACTGTGCTGCTCGTGAAAATGCTGCCCAGCTACAGTTCTCCTGAACCCATAAGCCAGATCTTTACATCTATAATTTATTTTAAACTTGTAGACTGCCTTGACACTACTTATTTTTCTGTAGGACATTTTCCATACCTGGTAAGCCTAAGAATTCAGTAAATACAGAAATTTATAGCAGATACTGAAGGAACAAAAACTGTACTTATCAGACTTCTCAATGTTGCAAGCGACGATATCTTCACTGAATCTCAATTGACATCCATAAGGTAGTCAGCAGAAGGTCACAAATGAGAACATTTAAACAATATGGGCAATAAAATCTCACAGCATACAATAGGCATTGTCACGTAAAATCTCGCAGTATACAATAGGCATTGAGCACAATGCAGCAACAAAATTGACAAAAGCTCACAGACCTGGCATTCCATATGATTTGATGACAAAATCTTCCAGGGAAGATTTGTCAGATACTTATACTAAGATGTTATCTACTCAAAAAACATATATATTACATATATAGCATCATTAAGTGCATACCTTTGCTCTCAACGCTTCCACATCTGCTCTGAGAACTCGATTATCCACAGCAGCTTCGCTGTACTTCTGACTCATCTCAGTGAGGCGCTTGAATAAAGAAGCATTTTCTACTCTTAACTGTGCAACCTGTCAATTTACTGTACAGGTTGTAATCATTTGCAGAGAGCCAAAGCAAGAATTCACTAGAAAGTTGAATATAGATAACAACCAAGAAATCAAATCATAGACAAATCAAATCAAGTTTGACCTGCATCTCAAGATCACTCAAATGTGCTTGTTTTCTTCTTCTGGAACGCCTTGCAGACTCTCTGTTTGATAGCATTCTGCAATCCAATGCATAGCAATTCAGTTGTAAAGTAAAATATTCTGACATCCAAGATATTATGATGCAATACTTCGTTATCACAGCCATCAAAAAGTTAAAACAGGAGAAAAATACATGATGAATGCATGCATCTTCATTAGTAGCTAAAAACTGAAAACATGCAGGTGAGTACACTGGTATATAATAAGTCTAAGGAATCCAACACAGCAGAGAATATGTTTCAAAATAATCTGCCAGGTCTATGAAGATATCAAGATCAATCTTTTGGCAACCACGTTTTTTCATTTCTTTTGGAAACAAGAGTGCAACAGAGTTCACCCTTGGATCTTATACAAATTGTCAGAAAATTAAGCCTGTAAAGTTTTGTTCTTGCTAGAATCACACCTTTTAATTTTGTGTACCACTGAGCACTGCAAAAATGTTTGTTCAAGGGCCCAAACTTAAAAAATAAATCAGTAGCTCTTCAATGTTGGTTTAGACTCTAGAGAGTTCTCAGTTGATGACAGTCCCTTTGCTCGGTCAAGTTGAAATTCAGGAACCATCCAACAAGCTATTGGGGATTTCTTGGAAATTAAGGCTATGGCCCCAAGATCCTTTGTACATCATTAGTTTTCATGGAATTTGGCCGAGGCCAAACTGCTGAACAAATTGAAATTGATTGAGGCAACCATTACTACCAACCAGTGCCCACTGTTATGCCCATTATCTAAAGGCCAATCAAGTTGGACACCAAATTTTACATTTTCCACTTTAATGATTTCCCAATGGCACAATGTTGGACACATGGACCTGCAGTCTTTAAGTAAAGACAAAGCCAACCTGACTAAATTTGATACAAACATACCTATTGAGTTTCACATGGAAGAGCAATCCCTCAGTGGCAAACTTAAACATGACAATTGGCACTTCAACCAACAACTTGTCACTTGGTGGGACAACTTCAAAGACTAATTTCATAAGAAATTCAATCCCTTGGCTACAAGAATGTCCTGCCTGTACTATCGCCTTAGCTCAAATAGATTCCCAACCATATAGTGCACTTGCTCATCAAACAATTCAACCACCTGTCAAGCATGCTCAAAGCACATGATCTAGATGACAATCTCAAAATTAAATTTATTTCTGTTTTGTCCCTCACCTTAAAAGTAAACTAGAGATTTCCCTATAAATTCCCTACAACATATCTTCCAACTTGCTTTGAAGAAGGAATTCAAATTGCACAGATTCTACAAAACCAACCTAGTAGTCTTCACAACCCTTTCCACACAAGGGTTTCACACATTCCTCTCTCTTTTCCTTTTATCCCTTAACCCTTAGAGTTCAAGACCAACGGACCGCAATGGGAAAAGCAAATATTGCACCTATCATAGGAGACTTTGGCCTTGGTGAATGAATACAACAAGAAGTTCGTATCCTTAATCAAACTCTGTTGATCCTGATTTATTCTCATGACCAAAGATTGCTCTAGTAGTAAGAAGAATGCTTTTTTTGCTCATAATTGCTATATGAAGCAGAAATTGGGTGAACTAACCATGGACAATGGCAATCAAGAGAACTTAGTTTCTCAGCAATTGGGGGAGACACTACAATTCTCTAACACATTACACCTCGTGCCATATCGACTTTAGCGGAACACAAGTAGCCCACACCTATCACGTACAAGTGTGCAACAACTTTTTCTACGTAGTATTACACTGATATAGTGGGATTATGATGTCACAGCTTTAGATGGTTGTGATTTATTACTTATTATTCTGTATCAGTGTGATTCCAAGGCTACAATGACTTCCACAAGACCTAACAACAGCACCAAGATAGTAACATCTAAAACTTGCATCTTCTTCTCTTAATTGCTTCCCAGATGGAGGGACAATTTCCAAGCAAGACAAGCTTCATAAGTTCAAGACTCTTTGTTCTACACGGACCCTCGAACCTCTCACAACCTGCAGCAACATATACTTCACAAGATTCATGCTCTAACAACGAGGCACACTTCCAAGCAGCAAGGAAAAGCCTCAATCCTCATCCTCCTTCAAATAGGAGGCTTTCCCATCAATAACAACACAAATTGTTTTACAACCTTCCAAGACCAAGACTATTTATCACCTCAACCCAAGAGCAAGGATGTCATATCTTTTGCACAAATGCTTCAATTAACTATTGTCAACTCAGTTCTTATGCAAAGACATTCAACGATTTTCTCATTTCAACTGCTACAATCATACATGTTCCACCCTCGGTACATGCACTCTACTTTCAAAAGATACTCTTCCCAATGTATTCTTAGCAACTACACAAGTTTATCCAGTGAACCCAACTACACAACACCTATAGACTACTACATCCTTTATTGGAAAGGGTGTAACATCAATAGAAATGGGTTACATTTCCTCTAGGATGGGAGAAAATGATGAGAATTCGTTCATGACATCTAGCAAGTGCCAACGTGTCAGATAATAAACTATTGTAAACTCCTAGTCGTAACTCTCGATTTAGACAAACACCAACAAATCACTCCACATTTCACTCAATCAACAACCCCAGTGATTTCTGTATTAATCACTCCATTGATTGATTCCATTCCATTTAAAGACTCCATGTACTTTTATGAGACTTAATGAATATATTGTGTACAGCATGTGTGTACAATTCAACATTTCATTCTTGCATTTTGTTTATTTGTGAAAGTATTTCTCATTGTCATTTGTGTGCAAATATCACCAATTATTGTTGTATCTCAACGAATATAGAAGTTCAAAATATA
>LPNX011167668.1:0-110189 GCA_001517045.1 Pseudotsuga menziesii
TTGTTATGTTCTAAAGCATAGTTCAAAAGACCTTATGGCATAGCATATATAGAAGCCAAATCTATAGTGTAGCTTAGATAGCTATAGAAATACAAATATCAATAAAGAACATGTAGTGTTTGACATATATAACCTGAAATATATATTTATAATTGATATATTATATTCAACCAATTATTTTTATTTTATATGTATTTGGTCAATTCATGTTGAGTTGTGATACTACATTAATTTACTAGATTCTAACATTGTAGATGGATTCAGAGACCCATTTCCATCTGCAGTGTTAGAATTTAGTAAAATGTACAAATTAATTGTCAAATTTGTAATTTTTTCCATTTCTAGAGTAACACAATTAAAAATGACCAAATAAATGACCAATTGCAATCTGGTCATTTGTAGTCTAGATATCCCGTGACCAAATTTGGTCATTTATCTTGGTCATTTTTAGTTGGTTTTTATCCCGTGACCAAAAGTGGTCATTTATCTTGGTCGTTTTTAGTTAGCTCACTTAGAATTATCATTTTTGGTCATTTATCCCTTTAAATTTTTTTTGGTCTTGTGGTCACTAATCTCTCATTTTCCACTAGTGACGGTATTTCAAATTTAAAGCAATTTCATTGGCTAACACATGATGACATGGAATTTGAATGAAAGTTAAAAGGCCCATTTTGAGTTGAAATTTCCTCTAATGGATGCGTACATTCTAGCCCCTAAGCTCTCTGAAGCAGGTTTGACCTGATCAACCAATGGCATAGTGGACTCATTAGATTTCATGTGGCCTTTTCGAGTAAAATTGAGTTGGTCAATAGTAACCAACTTCCTTTCGTGTGGAAACACTACCACCTGAAAGACGACCGATGCAATAGTAGACATGGCATAAGTACAACTTCTTCCCAAGAGAAAATTATACTTCAAAGGTGCATCAATCACCTCCACCTAGACACCGCTTTCCCTACCAGCTTAATTTCAAAAGCCGGTAGGATACCATGCGGACAGAATGACCTTTCGTTGAAAGAAGTGAGTAGGGTGTTTCATGGGACTAGCTCTGGGGATCCAAGAGCTTTCCAACACAACAAGGACATAACACATGTAGAAGCACCCTTGTCGAAAACTTCCCTTCCAATGGTCTTTCCACCATGGATGACATCTATCGACAAGGCTACATGATATGGTAGGAAAATTTTGACATCATACAAATTAAATTTCACCATGAGACTCGATGAGTCCATACTGCCTAAGGCTTCTAAGAGTGCATCCCGTTGGGCGGGACAACTCTATAATACCTCTAAGGCCGACATCGCATAAGGTGTCTGGGATAATTCTTCAACTATGAAGTAGTTTGCTGCAGCCCTAGCATTAGTATTATGCAAGGTCTTCTTAAAGACACCTTTCGGTATCTTGGTCATAATTTCGGCAGGTTTCTCGATCGTGAGAGGGTTAGAAGTTTCACCTATGGACTTACCCTTCTCTAAGGTCTCTTTTTCATAGGTATTATTCCTGGTCTGTAGTAAAGTTTGAGATCGAACCACGTTGATATAATTGGGGTCAGGGGCATTTGGAGTGCCCCCTACTACATTCGAAGCAGAAGCAGAATTCTATCCTTGGGGAAAAGGATCCTTCAGGGCAGCCGGTTGTTGAGCTTTTAACAGCTTCTGAGCTTGTTCCATAAGGGGACAAAGATGGGTGAGGTGATCTTCATGGCACAACTTACATGGGAATTTCACCTTATTTTTTTCTTTCTTGCCCCCATCAGCATTATTTGCAGGTTTTTTCTTGTTTTGATTTCCCTCCCCTTTCTTTCCTCTCTTCTTTTTCCCACTGGGCTGCTGGTTGCCCTTCTGAGAGGTATGTGCAAAAACATTTTCATATTGGGGTGAGGGGGCAGCCTTTGCTGCCTCTGCTGTAGAATGTTTGATGGACAGCTAATGGAGCTATTTGGCCAAAGATTCTACAGTGGGAGAATTAATGGAACCAACCACACCATCGGCATGGGGTCCATTCTTAGGTTTCTCTGCGTCGTTTGTTGGCCTCAATGCCTTAGGGATAATCTCATATAAGATCCCAAACTGAGAATATATCAAATCTAGTTGCTGGGACCTGAGGATAACTTCTTCCTCATTCATCACTCCTAAAGTAGATACATCCTTAGATATATAAGGCAATAGGGATTTAAGGAACCATTCTAAAAATAACTCAGGAGGAATAATGGCTTTAATAAGGCTCTTTCACCTCCTCCACTCTTGGATGTGACCTGAGATATGGGTGGCCTTGTTCTGTCAGAAGGTAGATAACAAGTCCGTTCTAAAATCATATCAGATAGGAAGCTGAAAGTGACTAAGGAATGCGTTATCCAAGTCCCAAAAACTGCTAAACGCAGCAGAAGGAAACTCAATGTACCATTTTCCTGCAATACTTGTCAATGTTCTTTGGAACAGTCTCAACCAAACTGAATCTTCATTCAATGAGTTAGAAGAGCACCATAAATTAAAAGTGGTGGCATGATCCCTAGGATCTTCACCAAATTTGCCTCCGAATTTTGGGACGTCTGAGGGCAACTTGGTAGGGACAGGTGTCCAGGAGGGATCATGCCTCACCAGGTCATTCATCAGTTTAGACAAATCTGGCAAGTTTAACATTGCTAGGAAAGGAATCTTAGGTCTAACCAGAGCACTAAAAGTACTAGTTTGGGGATTAGAGGGACCTGCCCCAGTGCTCCCATATGTGAAGGTGGGGTTTCCCCCTGTTGTCAGTTGTGAAGTGGATGGGTTTCTTTGAAAAGGGTTCCATCCATAAGCCACAGGATTGTTTGTGTAAGGTGCAGTATAAGAGGTTCTGGCTATCCTAGTCGAAACTTGGGTTTGAAATACAGGAGTAGGTATCCCTTCACTAAAAAGAGAAAAGGGAGAGCTCGTGAATGGAGCAGAGACAGGAGTTTGGAAACCTTGACAATAAGGGTTAGTGTTTCCAAACTGCACCCCTACATAAGAGGGTGATGGGCCTACGTATGGAGTGGATGGGGCAATGTGCCCCCCATTCCAAGGAAATCCTTGGACATAAGCTGAGGATCCTATAGGACCACTTTAGGTAGTGTGTGTGAAGGAGGTTGGAACTATAGGTACACTAGGAATCCAAGTGACCATACCACCAGAAGCACCTGCTAGGCTTGTGGGAGCCAGTGGTTGAACCACTCAGCCCGTTGGAGTTAAGGGCGTAGTAGGTATGCTTGTTCTAGCGGCACTTACCGAGGGAGGTAGCACCCCTTCACCTAGAGCGGCTGAGGTGAAGGTAAAAGAACTTTCTCCTGCAGTAGACATTATCTTTCCCACAGGGACACCAATCACGGGTGGATCAAAAGAACGAACCTGAATGATCACATAATAATTTAAGTCAGTTAGAGGTGTATTAAAATTCCTTGCAAACTCGTCATCCTGCAAGTATTCTATCTCAACTGTGTTTAAATTAAGACGGTTTTCCCTAAGTTCTGGTTCACCTAGAACTTTGCTAACTCCTATCGGTTCAAAAGAATCTCTGTCCAATCTCCGCCTTTGAGGGGGAGGTGGAGGTTCCAATGTGATAAGAGGAGGAAGGTATTTCAACCTTCATGACCTTTTGATAGGTTGGTCCTCCATGATCGTAAATTTGACTTTTCAAACCCTAAGGTCGACTAAACACAAACAAACCACAGAGCAATCCCTATGAAAATTCCTAAAGTCTCAACAGTTAGAAAGGGTAAAAGATATGCTTTCTCGAAGAAAGCTGAAAGATAGTTTCTTGGCGTCCTTGAAGAGGTTCT
Organism: Pseudotsuga menziesii; assembly: GCA_001517045.1. Lineage (NCBI taxonomy): Eukaryota > Viridiplantae > Streptophyta > Pinopsida > Pinales > Pinaceae > Pseudotsuga > Pseudotsuga menziesii. Next base: position 3,797 of record LPNX011167668.1, read on the forward strand.
TAGGCACAAGTAGAGGAATCACCCACCGGCCTCCTACACTTTCAACAAGGGTTACCTTCCAAGCTCATCCAAGGTGAACCAGAAATAGCCTTTCGGTTTACCTGTGTATGAACCCTAGATGTCAAGAGACTAGAGGCTACCTTAACTATACCAATAGTTTGGGGGGACAGTCGCAAGTCTGATTCGTACGCATGGGCAGGGTAGCTGAGCCTGAAACTATATCTAGGACAGAATCCCAAGATGCGTAAAAAACTTGGCTTACGTTTTGACAAGGAATCTAAGGGTTATCTCCTCAGTCCAATTCCTCCACGCGGCCTCGTGCTTGACTCCTGTTTGAGAGGAGCTTCCCATATACTATCGATAAAGAGAAGGATTTACCTACCACTATGTCTGAATTTAAATACTTAAGGGGATTTTACACTTCCTATCCCATAATTCTAGCCTAAGCTAGTAGGTGTATGGCCCTATAAAACAAAAATTACTAATAAATTTTAATTATATCGTTTATTTTAAGGGCTATTTTTTACTCAGATAGCAAGTGGAGTGAAAGACTATGATGTTATTGACTCGATAAGAAATGTAAAAACAACAGGTGTATAATTCCAAAGCAAATTATCACTACTTAAAACAAGCTTCTCTTTTCTTTTTTTTGTAAATATAAACTGATGAAAATGCAACTAATAAAGAGAAAACCAAGACTATATTTTTGTAATTTTTGAGATTTTATTTCAAAACTAAAAATAAAACTACCATATGCAATTCAAATGCAAAATGTTTCAAATGTTTTTTCTTTTCACTTTTCAAATTCCTCAAAGATTACTAATGCACCTAAATGCAAAATTCTTGAGTATGCTTGGATAATCTAACTATATAAAGTGAGCAAAATGAAATAAAGTATATTTATAAAAACCAAAAATCAACCACCTAAGGAAGACTTGGAACACACCCAACTGGGAAGATACAATGAATAGAAATCACTGAAATCAATCAAAGGCAAGTGACAAACCAACACTATTCATAAATAGAATGGTATATACGATATCTAGAACCCTGATCACTGATTCAGACAACTAGCACTTGGACCTATTACCCAATAGGAAAATCCACTTCAAAATGATAAAAGAAAGAAAATCCAACCAATAAGAACCTAAGGGCCTAACAAAAAGTATGAAGTATGGTTAACAGGGCAATCAAACCTACAGTGCAATGCCAATACTGAAAACCACTAAGCAAGAAAAAATCCACAAAAGGACAGGGACAAGCAACCCAACCCTAAAAAATTTTGTTGCTCAGGCTTGTATGTGACTATGTACAAGAGAAACCCACGTACTGTATGCGAATGTGCAATAGCACAACCAGCGTACACAGACCTCTGTATGCGACTGTGTAGCACAGCAACCCGCGTATAGGAGTTAAATTTTTCAAAAAAAGAAAAATTATAAAGGACTTCAAAGCACCACTACAACTCTGAACCAAGACAAAACACCACACACTGAATCAAAGCAAACACTGGGCATGATCTACAGAGTTAACCCACAACAGTCTGGGCTCCCTAGTGGAGTCACCAGTTCTGTTGTTCAGGAATAAACACCCTTATAACCTAGGGTCTCAGGTTACCAAATTTCTTCTAAAACTTGCAGACAATTAGCTTTAGCTAAGTACAGAAAGGAAATAGGAAGAAATATTGGACTCACTCGATTACCGACAGTTGATCCAAGCTTTATCTTCTTCCACTCTGCTTCTCTCCAAAGCTTTCAGGGATGCACCTCCTTCACCTGCAAAGAGAAAATTCTCCAAGTACAATATTATACATGTATATATAATAGGTTAGATAAACAACATATATAGTGCTTAATCAAATATATTCATCAAACCCTAATACATGAAAGAGACTCAACACAATGTTTGAAGAAGAATTCTCTTTATTAACAATCAATGAATGAGATAAGTGTACAACCCAATGCCTGAGACAAGGACTCCTCTGCAACCAAAGGACACTGAGTTTTTCTACTCCAAGACTTCTGAAGATATACCACCAGCATAACTTTGCTCTCCAAAAATGATTCCTTAATGCCCTCCCTGAGGCCTCTATTTATACTTTGGGAAATAGAGTAGTTTCGAAGGTTGAGGAGGTTGAGATGGTTGGGGTAGTTGATGATTAAGGCCCAACTAATCTCCATTAATCGTGATTTATATTTTTTAATGTTGAATGGAGATGTATGCAACTATTAATATAGGAAACCTGTGTATGAAACGCGAGTCGTTTAAACGAAACCCGCATATGACACGCGAATCTCTTAAATGAAACCTGCATATAGATATGTACGTGGTTTGTAATGGAGATAGTCGCGTACAGTATGCGAGTTGTCAATGAGAATATTTGTGTATGTACTCGATTTTCAATGGAGATAGTCACGTACGCCAATCTACACTTAGAAAAATAAAATGGCAAGCTGGTTGAAGGTTAAATGCATCTCATGTCATGCCCATCTATAGTGTTTTGAAAAAATTCAATCCTAAAATGTCCTTTTGTGTATCAACATAATGAATTGTCGGCACTCGAACGGAGAAGTGCCATTTGGATTGATAACACCTAGCTCCCAATCTCTCTTTGTCTGTAAATCCGTGACCCCCAATCTCTTCTCTCTCTCTCTCTCTATACCACTAACCCCTAGTCTCTCTAACTATCTATCTATATATCTATATAATCCCATAACCCTCAATCTCTCTCTCTCTAAACCCCTAATTCCCAATCTCTCTCTCTAAACCCCTAACCCAAAATCTCTCTCTCTCTCTCTCTCTCACTGCCCTCCTTTTCCTCCACCCAACTTTCTATAAACTCTTAAGCTTGTATATCTCTCTTTCTCTCTTTGTTTATGTGTTTGTCTATCTATCTATGTAAAAAAATCCTAACCCCAATCTCTTACTCAACCCCACCTCTCTTTCTCTATTAAACTTGTCAATCCCAATCTCTCTCTCTCTCTCTCTCTCTCTCTCTCTCTCCATATATATATATATATATATATATATCCAAACCCCTAACCCAATGTCTCTCTTTCTTTAAACCCATAATCTTGATATCTATCACTATCTCTCTTACATTGTAACCCCCAATATTTCTCTATCTATAAACGCATAACCACCAACATCTCTCTATCTATAAAATCATAACCCTCAATCTCTCTCTCTCTGTAAACACTTAACCCCCATTTTCACCCTATTTATCATTCTCTGTATCTCTATATACCCCTTGTTAGGATTATTAATCCTCCCTTGTCCAATTTGGTCATATGTCTAATTCAGGAGTCATGTCTAAATCGGAAGTCCATCTAGTATATTTTTAGTCACTAGCACCATTGGTTCCACTTTGCCTAATTGGGGAACATGTTCCATTTACTAAAGTGTGGGGAACATTAATTGAGGCCTACTACCACTAATTGTACTTGCATGCATCAGCTTAGGATCGTCCTAGATCAATCCCTACAATTTAGGAGGCCACTGGAAGTGTCAATACCAACCTTCATCAGTTGAGTTCAGTTAGTGACTAGTCAAGCTGAGTTAGGATTCATTTACATTCCGTTTCAGTCCTCTACATTCAGTTAGTGCTAGGTTTTCATGGTTTCATGTAGGAGAGGCGCATTCCTCACCTACCACAATCAGCTAGCCTTAGTTAACACTGAATTAGACACTTGAGTTGTGCTTTAGAACTCTGATGAACTCCGATAATGGTTTAGACAAGGTCAATTAACTATTGAGTCCTCCGATAATGATTTAGACAAGGTCTTAGTTACCTAAAGTCAAGTAGAGTCTAATCAATTCGAAATTCCTCTTGTGGATTCAAATTAGATGTGGCTATTTAGCCATTGTATTACATTGTAATTGACTATCTAATTACTTTTTGATTAATGAAAGCATTCACAGTTGCAAGCCATTTTTGCACTATTTCATTCTTCAATTGTTAAGTAAATTGTGTGATATATCTTGTGACTTGTGTGTTTGTCCGCAGATCTATGTGCTTAATTTAATATGGTATTAGAGCCTCGGTGGAAAAGGAACTTTTCCTCCTCATATCTCCAGTTGGGTCATTTTTTTGAGCAATTTGCTCCATTCCTACTCTGCACCAAAAGAAAAAGGTTTACCACTTAATACCCCAAGTTAAGGAATTGTTGATCAAGCTTGCTTGATCAATTATGCTGGGTGTGATGAAAACCTGAAATGTGTAGGTAGTCGACCTTATTTTGTTTGTTTGATTGTGTGATTTATAGTTTATCAGCTCTTCTCACTACATTTTCTACAAGCATCTCTTTCTCCTCACCGCATTCGCTACATCAGCTCAGTCCTTTTCTCTGCACTCAAAATGGCTCCTCCAATAGAGAAACTCACTTCCTTCAACTACCACCAGTGGAAGGAGGACATGGAGAACCATCTTTGAACTAAGAAGCTCTTCAGACTCACAATGGAGCTAGAGGTAGATCTAATTCTTAATTGTGACAAAAAAAGTACTGGAATAGGCTTGATGAAGCCTATGGATGTTTCTCTCTCTCAATCTCTCGAGATATTCTCTTCTAGATTAATGGATTGAAGACTCCCAAGGAAATTTGGGACAAGATTGCCTCCTTATTTGATAAGCAAGATGAGATGAGGGTCCATCATATAGAAAATGAGGTCATCTCTCTTCATCCATCCAACTTTGGAACACTAAATGAATTTTCACAAAATTCAAGAACCTGAGATTCCAGTTGAAGCTATGCAAGTTTGAGAAGGAGGATGATCAACTCATCCTTTCCATTCTCTCAAAACTCAATGCAGACTACTCAGTCTTTGTATAAAATTTTCAAACAGTGAATCTCACCACTCCAAATTGGAAGATTCCCACTCTTGATGCTTTCATTAAATCCCTCTCTCATGAGCATGACAAGTTGATCCAAATGGGGATTATTCGATCTCCAGCGATCAAGCACTGGTTGCAAGAGGACCTAAGGTAGCGAATGATAGAGGGAAGCAATGAAATGAGTCTCATATGAATAAAGAGCAGTCAAATGAGATTTTAGGTTCAAATAGAAGCAATAATAATGGCAAAGGGAAGACCCTTTGTTCCTACTGTGGAAGGGGCTTTCATCCAGATTGCTCCTAGATGAGAAGACAACTTGATGAAATGACTCTTCTTCTGAAGAAAAATAACATTACTACACCTTCTAGCGTAAGGAAGGCTAACCATAGAGAAGAAATAGAAGACACAGAAGACACTGAATATTGCTTTGAAAGAGGTCATGCACTAAAGGCCAACTTCTCAACAACACATGTCTTCCTCATTGATCCTAGAGATTCCAATCATATGGTTGCATCCAGATAATCATTCTCTTCTTTACAGTCTTTTCATGGTCCTAGTATTCAGCAGGGCAATAATAGTAAATTTAAAACTAAAGGGAAGGGCTCTATCAAGCTTGAACATGGAAGGTTCAAATATGTGCTCTATGTTCCCTCCCTAGCTTCAAACCTGTTATCTGTATACCAGATGACTCATACTAGCTCTCCAAAGCTAGTGATCTTTGGTCCTGACTCAGTGGAGATCACATATATCTCTACTGGGAACACCATAGTGAAGGGTGTTGCAAAGCATGCCTCCAAGGCATATGAGTTCTCACACTTCATGCCTTTTTCAGAACTAGTGCACTCTCAAAGGGAAGGTAAAAGTATTCCATCTTCTTCTCTTGCAGTTTCCACTAGTATTGCAAAACCAGTTGTATCAGTTCCTAAGATTAAGATTCATTCATATTTAGATTCAGATTCAGTACCTACGTCCAAGTAGGAAGCTAGGAATATTACTGGAAATCCATCTTACATTCAAAAGATAGAGAATCTTGCGCTATGTCATGCAATCTTACCTCCTTCAGAGAGATGCAACAAATTTCCTGTAAGATGTCACATGGCAAGATCTGATCAGTCACAATGCCTTGAGAATAATAGAGTGGATCATACACCTCTTCAGCTAGAAAGAGGCAAAGTTTACATTCCTCCTTCCTTCCATAAACATTTTGGGACAAGAAGGAGAAGTTTACATGCCAAGCCCCCTAATACCTATGCACAGAACACCATTCATGCTGCTTCACTACATCACAGAGATGAAGGTTGCAGAAACATATTTCCAAGTTTTTCAAACTTGAATCCAGATTCTATATCTTAGATAGAGGGGGGGGGGGGGGTTCCCATGTGGTTTTTTCCCCAGCTCCTTATATTGAGCAGTTACTTTACTTTAGTTGCTATAATGGGTGACCTATGGTCTTAGTTACCAGGGCCCATAGATTGTCCAAGTTAGCATTCAGGGTGGGGTGTTAGGATTATTAATCCTCCCTTGTCCAATTTGGTCATATGTATAAATCAGGAGTCATTTCTAAATCGAGAGTCCATCTAGTCTATTTTTAGTCACTAGCACCGTTGGGTCCACTTGGCCTGATTGGGGAACATGTTCTAGTTACTAAAGTGTGGGGAACACTAATTGAGGCCTACTGCCACTGACTGCACTTGCATGCATCAATTTAGGAGCCTCCTAGACCAATCCCTACAATTTAGGAGACACTAGGAGTGCTGATACCAACCTTCATCAGTTGAGTTCAGTTAGTGACTAGTCAAGCTAAGTTAGGAGTCAATTACATTTAGTTCTAGTCCTCTACATTTAGTTAGCGCTAGGTTTGCAAGGCTGCATGCAGGAGAGGCACATTCCTCACCTACCATAGTCAGTTAGCCTTACTTAACACTGAATTAGACACTTTAGTTGTGCTTCAGAACTCTGATGAACTACAATAATGGTTTAGACAAGGTCAGTTAACTATTGAGTCCTCCGATAATGATTTATACAAGGTATTAGTTACATACAGTTAAGTAGAGTCTAATCAATTCGAATTTCCTCATGTGGATTCGAATTGCATGTGGCTATTTATCCATTGTATTACATTGTAATTGATTATCTAATTACTTTTTTATTAATGAAAGCATTCACAGTTGTAAGCCATTTTTGCACTGTTTCATTCTTCAATTGTTGAGTAAATTGTGTGATCTATCTTGTGAGTTGTGTGTTTGTCCACAGATCTATGTGCTCAATTTAATACACCTAACCCCATACTCTACTTGTCTATCTATCTAAAAACCTAACCCCCAATTTCTATCTCTCTCTCTCTCTAAACCACTAAAACCTAATATATATATATATATATCATTTTCTTTCTCTATCTATCTATATAAACCTTTAACACACAATTTATTTCTCTCTTTAAACCCTAAACCCCCAATTTCTCTCTCTAAACACCTAATATACAATGTCTCTCTCTCTCTCAGTCCCAAACCCCAAATATGTCCCTCTAAAATTCCCTAAGTCTCTCTCTCTCTCCAATCCCCTAACCTCCGATCTCTCTCTATCTCTCTAAACCACTTGATCCCAATATCTCTCTTTATATATATATCTCTCTTTCTAAACCCCTAAGCTCTAATCTCTCTCTCTCAATATCAATCTAAAACCATAAATATTTCTCTCGAAACCCTTATTCCCCAATCTATCTCTATAGGACCCAAATCCCCAATCCCTCTCTTTGTCTATCTGTATCTCTAAATCCCTAACGCCTAATATCTATATTTGTGTCTATGTATCTTAACCACTAGCCCTTAACCCATAATCTCTCTCTCTCTCTCTCTCTCTCTCTCTCTCTAAATACCTATCCACAAATATAAATATATCATTAATCACAAATATCTCTTTCTCTCTATAAATTGTTATATTCCAATATCCCTCTTTCTTTGTAAAACCATAAATTCGAATATCTCTCTCTCCCTCTACCAAAACCCCTAACCCTCAATCTCTCTCACCCTCTAAACCATTCACCCCCAATCTCTTTATAAAACCATAACCTCTAATATATTTCTCTCTCTTTCTCTCTCTGTCTCTCTCAGTAAACCCCTAACCACTAACCGCAAATCTCCTTTTCTCTCTCTAAAACCCTAACCCCTAAAAATCTCTTAATTGTCTCTCTAAACAACTAATGTCCAACCTATGTCTCTCTTTCCCAAAACCTAACTAAACCTCTATATTTTTATCTCTCTCTCTAAACCCCTATCCGCTAATCTCTTTATCTCTCAGTAAAATCGTAACCCATAATCTCTATCTCTAAACTACCAACCCCCAATATCTTTGTTTCTCTCCCTCTCTCTCTCTATTAACCCCTAACATTCAATATATCTCTCTCTACACCCTTAACCCCTATCTCTCTCTCTCTCTCTCTCTCTCTCTCTATCTATCTAACCCGAAATACTCTCTTTCTTCAAAACCATAACCCATAATTTCACTTTGCCTCTCTAAACCCCTAACTGCCAATTTCCCTCTCTCTATAAATGTGTAACCCTCAATCCCTCTTTTTTTCTATCACTCTCTCTAAACCCCTAACACCTAATATCTATATTTATATCTCTCTAAACCTCTCTCTCTCACTCGCCCCTCTCTCTCTCTCTTTGTCTCCCACTCCCCCCCCCCTCTCTCTCTATCTCTCTCTCCGACCCTCTCCCTCTCTCTTACTCTTCTATATATTTATCTATCTATCTATATACCTAATCCTCTAAGCCCCAATTTCTCTCTTTCTTTAAACCCATAACCCACAATCTCTCTCTATTTCTTTCTAAACCCCTAACCCCTAATATATCTTGTCTTTTAAGCCTCAACCCCCTAATCACTCTCTTTCTCTATCTCTCTCTCTAAGCCCCTAACCCCTATTTTGTATTTATCTCCCTTTCTCTCTCAACCCCTCACCCCTAATCTCTCTCACTCTATCTCTCTAAACCACTAATCACCAACATCTCTCTCTCTCTCTAAATCCCTATCCTCCAATATCTCCCTATCTCTATCTCCCTCCCACTCTCTCTCTAAGCCCTAACCCCAATAACACTATTTTATTATTCCTCTCTTTCTAAACCTTGACACCAACTCACTCACTTTCTCTCTATATTTAAACCCGTAACCATCTCTCTCTCTCTATTTATATCTAAACCCATAAACACATTTCTCTATTTCTATATCTAAACCCCTAACCCACAATTTCTCTCTCTAAAACTCTAACCCCCTATCACTCTCTTTCTCTCTCTCTAAATCCCCAATCCTAAATATCTCTCTATTTCTCACTTTCTCTCTCTTTATAAACCAATAATCCCTAACCCCCCATCTCTCTCTCTCTAAACCCCTAACCTCCAATATATTCTCTCTATAAAAACACTAACTCCTAATATGTCCCTCTCTCTCTCTCCCCCTATCTATCTAATCCCCTAACCCTAATTTCTCACTCCTTCTCTCTATCTCTCTATCTTGCTATCTATCTATCTATCTCTCTATCTAATCCCATCACACCTAGTCTCTCTCTCTCTCTCTCTCTCTCTCTCTCTCTCTCTCTATCTATCTATCTTTCTACCTAATCAAACCCCTAACCCCCAATCTTTTGCTTTTTCTAAAACCCTCACCTCCAATCTCTCTCTCTCTCTCTCTTAATCCTAACCTCCAATTTCTCTCTCCCTATCAATATATCTAAATCCCTAACCCCCATATATATTTTTATTTAAACATGTATCCACCAATCTATATCCCTCTCTCTCTAATACTCTTTCCCCAAGTCTCTCTCTCTCACTTTCTCTCTTTAAACCTGTAACACCTAATCTCCCCTTTCTGTCTCCCTCTCCCCAAACCTAACAGCCAATCAATCTCTCTCTCTCTATAACGTCTAATATATCTATCTCAAAACCCCTCACCATCAATCTCTCTCTCTCTCTCTCTAATCTTGTAACCCACAACCCCCAAAATCTATAACTCTCCTTCTCTCTCTCTCTCTCTCATAACCCCTTACCTCCAATCTCTCTCTCTCTCAAAACCCCTAACCTCTAATCACGCTCTCTCTCTAAACCCATATCCCCAATTCTCTCTCTCTATCTCTCTATCTCGCATTTTAAACCATTACCCCCTAATATATCTCTCTCTCTCTCTCTCTCTCTCTCTCCCTCTCTCTCTCTCTCTAAACCCCTAACCTCCAATCTCTCTCTCTCCAAACCCATATCCCCCAATCTCTCTCTTGCTCTCTCTCCCTATCTCACATTCTAAGCCACTACCCCCAAACTCTCTCTCTCTCTCTCTCTCTCTCTCTCTCTCTCTGTCTCTGTCTGTCTCTCTCTCTCTCTCTCTATTTCTCACTCTATGTCTCTCTCTCTCTAAGCCAATAAACCCTAACACCCAATAGCTCTCTCTAAACCTCTAACCCACAATCTCTTTCTCATTCTCTTTCTATTTAAACCCCTAACCTCCAGTCTATCTAGATATCTGTCTCTCTCTCTCTCCCTCTCTCTCTAAACCCCTAACCCCTAATATCTCTCTAAACGATTGAACCTCAGTATCTCTCTCTCTCTCTCTCTCTCTCTCTCTCTCTATCTAAACCCATAACCCCAAATTAATCTCTCTCTCTCTCAAAATACTTTACTCCCAACCTCTCTCTCTCTCTCTCTCCCCCTCTAAACCGCTAAATCCCATTCTCTCTCCCTCAATAAACTTCTAACCCCAAATATCTCTCCCTCTCTCTCTCCATGCACATAATCCTTAATGTTTATCTCTCTCTCTATCTCTCCATCTTAACTGCTAACACAAAAATCCCTCACCCTCTCTCTGTCTCTCTTTAAACATGTAGCCTCCACTCTCTCTCTCTAAGGAACTAAGCCCCAATTTCTCTCTCTCTCTCTATCTATATATATTAGTGTCCCTGTCTCTCTCTCTATAAATCCATAATGCCTAATCTCTCTCTTTCTACCTCACTTTCTCTTTCTAACTTTCTCTCTCACTAAACCCCTAATCTTCATTCTCTCTCTAACCATCGAACTCCCAATATCTCTCTCTCTAAAAAAGTAACCCCCATTCTCCCTCTCTCTCTCTCTCTCAACCCTTAACCCACAATATCTCTCTAATCCACTAACCCCCAATCGCTTTATCTTTCACTATAGCCATAACCAGAAATCTCTCTCTTTCTCTCTTTCTATCTCTTTATCTATCTAAACACTTAACCTACAATCTCTCTCTATTGTTGCATCTCTAACCCCCAATATATTTCTATATAGACCCCTACCCCCTAATCCCTCTCTTTCTTTAAACCCAATACCCCTAACCTCTCCCTCTCTCTCTCTAACCCCCTAACCCCCAATCTCTCACTATCCCTCTCTCTCTTTAAACCCCTAAACTCCATTCTCTCTTTCTCTCTTTCTAAACCCTAACCTATTATCTCTCTCTCTCTCTCTCCACCTCTCCCTCTACCAAAACCCCTAACTCCCAATCTCTCTCTCCAACCTAACTGTATCTCTCTCTTTGTCTATATATATCTATTTATACTACCCCTAACCCCTAATATCTCTCTCTCTCCATAATACCATAAACCTTAATTTCTCTTTATCTCTTTATCACTCTCTCTCTCTCTATCTCTCTCTCTATCTATATAAACCACTTACCCCAATCTATGTCTATCTTTAAATCCATAAACCCCAATATCACTCTCACTATCTCTTAAACCCTAACCCCCAATCTCTCTCTATCCATAAACCCATAACCCCCAGTATCTCTCTCTCTAAAACAATAACCTCCAATATTTCTCTCTCTCTCTAAACCCCTAACCCTAAAAATCTCTCTAAACCCCTAACCCTCAATCTCTCTCTCTCTCTACAAACCACTAACCTACAATCTCTCTCTTTTTCTCCATCTCCCTCTCTCTAAACCCCTAACCCCTAATCTCTCTCTAGATTTCAAAACCCCAATATGTCCCTCTAAAATAACTTAGCACCCAATATGTCAAAACCCCAAACCACCAGTCAAGCTCTTCTCTCTCTCTCCCTCTAAATCCCCAACACTTAATCTCCCTATCTCTCTCTAAACCCATAAACCCCAATCTCGCTCTCTCTCTAGATGACTAACCCCCAATCTCTCACTTTCTACCTCTCTCTATCGCTAAACCTTTAAACCTCCATCTCTCTCTCCCTCTCTCTCTCTCTCTCCCTCTCTCCCTCTCTCTCTCTCTCTATCTAAACACCTAGACCCAATTTTATCTTTCTTTAAAACCCTAATTCCTAATCTCTCTCTATCTCTAAACCCTTAACCTGCAAACCTCTCTCTTTCTTTCATTAAATTCCTCACCCCCAGTATATCTCCCTCTCACTCTAAACCCCTAAACCGCATTCTCTCTCTCTCTCTAAAATCCTAACTCGAATCTCTCTCTCTAGACCTCTAAACCCGAATCTCTTTCTCTCTCTCTCCATCTATCTTTCTAAGATTCTATCCCAAATCACTCTCTCTCTCTCTCTCTCTATCTATCTATCTAAACCTCTAAACCACAATCTATCTCTCCCTCTCTCTTTTCCTCTCTTTAATCCCATAACCCTCAATCTCTCTCTTTCTTTCTAATTCCTAAGGACAAATTTCTCTCTCTCTCTCTCTCTCTCTCTCTCTCAGTGTATCTCTGTCTCTCTCTCTCTATAAAACCATAACACCTAATCTCCATCTTTCTACCTCTCACTTTCTATATATATCTCTCTATTTCTATCTTTGTCTCTCACTAAAACCCTCACCCTCAATATCTCTCTCTCTCTTTCTAATATCCTAATCCCCAATCTCTCTATTTCCCTCTCTCCCCCAAAATCTTTAACCACCAATTTCTCTCTCTCTCTCTAGATTCCTAACAATCAATCTCTCTCTCAATCTAAACCCCTAACCTACAATATATTTGTATCTCTCTCTCTAAAACCTAGCCTACAATATCTTTGTCTCTCTCTCTAAACTCCTAACTACCATCTCTCTATTTTTATATCTTTCTCTCTGAAAACCCCTAACCACCAATCTCTCTATCTCTTGCCAAACTCTAACACCCAATATCTCTCTTTCGATATATTTGTCTCTCTAAACTCCTAACCTCAAATATCCCTCTTTGTTTCTCTCTCTCTCTCTCTCTCTGTCTAAGCCCCTAACCAACAATCTTCCTTTCTCTCTTTCTAAACCTATAACCTCCAATCTCTCTCTATTTCTCTTTGTGTGTCTGTATCTATCTATAGATCTATCAAAACTCCTAACATCCAATATCTTTCCCGACCCCTCCTCTCTCTCTCTCTATCTATCTATAGAAACACCTATAAAATCACAATCTCTCTCTTTATTTAAAACGATATCCCCTAATCTCCTTCCCTCTCTCTCTCTCTCTTAGACCCTAAGCCCCAATCTCTCTTTCTATCAATAAACTTTTTAACCCCTATCACTCTCTCTCTCTCCTTCTCTCTCTATTTATAGAAAGATGACCTCCAATATCTCTCTCTCTCTCTCTCTCTCTCTCTCTCTCTATATATATATATATATATATTTAAACATCTGTTGCAGCTGCAACCATTCTCCCCAAATTTCTTAAATTTTTGGACCCCTCCTCATGATTTAGCGTTGTTTTTTAATTATTGGATCCTTTGAACCTTTTGGTCGTGCTTTAATGTTGGATGATTTTAAAAGATTGACTCTTGGCCTGTTTTTCGGACATTGCATGTGCTTGAAGTTGTTTGGATCACAGATTGTGAGTTTGGTTTTGCTGATGGATTTTTGAAAGGCCACTGTTTCGGAGGTAAAATGTATTTTGACCGCTGTTGATTTTTCAAAGTTGTCTGAACATTTTTTTTCTGTTAATCGGGCATCATACTATGTTAAATCGGTAGCTGTTGTCCATTTCCCTTCCGCCGTTGTGGCTCCCAAAGAAATTAGGCACCCGATGTGCAAAGCGCTCCGACTGCCGATGCGTGTTAACCTTTTAGTCACTTACCTGTAGCCTTTTCTCTTCCGTCGTTGCGGTTGGGAAAGTCATTCGGCTTCCGATGTGATGTATTCTGACTTCCGACTAAAGCTTTTCCCGCCCGCATTTCACGTGTCTTTAGCGCTTTCCTTTCCATCGTTGCAGCTAGGAAAGTCATTCAGCTTTTGATGTAAATACCTTCCGACTTTCGAATGAGAGTTTTCCCGCCCATGGGCCGCGTATCCTTAATCTTTTCTTTTCTTCCATTGCGGCTGTGGGTAGGTATTTTGAGCCGCCGTCGAGTTTTCTCTCTTCTGTCATGAATGATGTCTATTGAGGATGTAAGTGGACGAGGTAGTGATGGCAGCGTTTGTTAAAATTCTCAGATCAAGAGGTGCACCGGGTCGTTTTCTTGTAGATTAGTCGTTTTAGTTGGTTTCATTTGACGTTTATTTTAGAACGCAATCCCGGTGAATGATGCACATTAATTAACTGCAGGAAGATCCAAAAGATTTTTCGTATTGCCGCGACGCGAAGTTGCAGATAGAAGGCAGGATCTCAAGGGACACGGGCAGAGTAAAAGACAAAGTTGAAAGCAACAAAAAACGCAGCTCTGAAAGGTCCGTCAGTTACCCGGTTGATCATGAACATGTGCAGAAAAGATGAAGGAGGGATACGAAACGTCTGAATAACCGAAAAGTCACCCATTTGGGGGAACCCAAGCGTTCTACTGTTTGTTTAAATATTTGAAAGTGAGAAGTTACAGGGACTTTTTCCTTGGAAAAACTTGTAAACCATTTGCTTGTAAGAGGAACTATTTCGTTTTACAATCAGAAACTGCAACTTTTGCCTGTTGGAGAAAGAGCAATATGGAATGTATCAATGTGATTAAATGAGCAATGTTGAAGAGGAACTATTTCATTTTCAGCTGTGTTTCATTAACTGTGAGAGCGTTCTAATTTCCTGAACCTAAGTTCTTGTTGGAATGTTCTTCAGTATATTTTGTGATTCTTCCACTGTAAGTAATAAATGTTGTTCATAGACAATTGCCTATCTGGTTGTTCAAATATCTTTAATTGTTCATGTGTCTTGAGAGAAGTATCAGCTATCTGTAACTTTTCATAATGCATGTACAAAATATATTACTCACCAATGAATGATAATCCTGCTCCCTAGGGATAGTTTAGGTAGTTAGTTTTTAATTTCTTGTATATGTGATTTAGATGCTTGTGAGTGCTAAGACGAGAGGTAAGAACCTGCGCATCATGTTGTGAATGCTCCGTGCATCCTTATCACCTTGCATTTAGTTAGGCACGTGCATCTCATACATTAAGTCAAAAAATACAAAAAATATACGGTGGGCCGGGCCGTAACCGGTAAAAGCCTTTGTTTGTGTTACTTGACCTACGGTAGCCGGACCGCAAACCAGACGGATTCCCTACACCAAACAGTCACGGGCTAGTTGGGAACGTTGACTGGGGAGAATCCTTTACTGTTGTTGCCTACGAATTTATGGGCCTCAACAACATCTAATCCCCAATGTCTCTCTTTCTTTAAACCCGTAACCCTTTATCTCTACCTCTATCTTTCTTACCCTGTTGTTAAATTTTCATAAGATTATAGCAGTATATCTTAATTTCATTTACAAATAGGATCAGTAGAAGAAAGAAAAAGAAGAAAACAATAACACAAGTATTTTTATCCTAGGAAATCCAAATGGGAGAAAACCAAGCAACCTTCGTATACAGATAATAATTATGAGATCAGTGTACAAAAAAGAGAGAGAAAATATGGAAGTATTTGCTAGAGATAGAAACCCCCAAAAAATATTCTCCTTCTGTAGGTGTGAACTTTTCTCTCCTAGTGATACGAATTTTCACTTGTGTGACTATGTGTTATAATGACGACAAGGGGCGCCTCCTATTTATAATGATTTTCCATTAGGAAAAGTAATTTGGGCCAACTTCTCTTGGGGGAGAAATAAAATAATTTTTTATAATTTTATTTTTATTGCTTACTTTTCACCCCAAGGTTTACATTGTTCTTTCTAGGGTTTGCATGATGGATTTAATCAAGTTCAAACTCCAGTAGGAGGTACAAGTAAAGAATGTCTTCTGAAGTTGCACAAAATCTAACACTCCCTCTCAACAAGGAAACTATTCTTCGGTATTTATCAACATCATGATCATCTGGGTTTCATGTGTACATATATACTATCTCTATAATCTCTATACATACTGAAGGTTGTCTGCACGATTTGTGTCCTTCAAGAGGTGTCTTCATGAATCAGTTCTATTAGGATGCCAGAGATAAAATATTATGCTACCTATCCGTCTCTACTGATGATGGAAACTTCCATACCTGGATTGAGGATCCTGGACGAGCAAGTGTGTATGGCCATATACGACATGTTCATCTCATCTGTCATTGGGGCACTCCCATACCTGGCTAAGAACCTGAATATGTAAATGTTCATGGCCATATACTACATGTTTGTCTCATCTGTTGATGTGATACTCCCATACCTAGTTGAGAACCTAAACAAGTAGAGGTACCTGTGCAATCAAACGACCACATGCTACATGTCCAAATCGTATTCCGATGGCATTTCTCCCATACCTAGCTGAGCACCTGGATGAGCAGAGACACATGTGTGAACCCGATCATCTAATACATGTTTGTATCATCTGGTAATGGGATTTATCCCATAGCTGGATGAGAACTTGGATGAGCAGAGGTACCTAAGAAAAATTATGGTAATTGTCTCTCATTCATCTCCCTCTCAAGGAGGGATGTATGCTCTTGTACTCTAAGTCTTCTGTGAAAGTATTCAAAATTCGCCCTAGGAAGAGGCTTGGTGAGAACATCTCTATTCTGCTCATCTGTCAGAATATATTGTGCCTCAACCACACCTTTCTACACCATATCATGTATGAAGTGATACTAAATTTCTATGTGCTTCAATTTGTTGTGAAAAACAGGGTTCACTTACATCTTCACACAACTCTGGTTATTACAGTGAGTCACAGTTGGATTTGGAATCTAGACAAACAATCCTGTAATAATTTTACCAAACCAAGCTACTTCTCATGCTCGTGAACTAGAAACCATATACTCGATGTATCCAGTACTAAGAGCTACTGAGTTCTTATTCGTATTGCACTAGGAAATTACTACAGAACCCAGACTGAAACAACATCCTGGAGTACTCTTCCTATCTGTAGTGCATCTGACTTAGTCTGATTCTGTAAACCCTTGCAATTTCAAGTCACATTCTAAATCATATCGTAGACCATGTCCCACAGTGCCATGTAAGTATCTAAGCACATATTTTGCAGCAGTCTAGTGAGTCTTCCTTGGTTTGCTTATGAACTGACTGAGGGAATTCACAACAAAACAAATATCTGGTCTTGTGTTCGTTAGATACATCAAGGAACCAATCAGCTCGATATACATATTCAAATTAATAAAATTTTAATATGAAGCAAAATCTCTCAGTTTCTTCAAATTTTCATTCATCGGAGTAGCTATGGACTTGCAATCCAAATTTTTTTAATCTGAAGCAGAATCTCTCAACTTATTCAAATTTGCATCCATCGGATTAACTATGGACTTGCAGTCCAACATTTCAAATATCTTCAGGATATCTATGGTGTATTTTCCTTGACCTAGAAAAATATTCTTCCTCCTATGCCATACTTCTAATCGCAAGAATTCATGCATCCATCCAAGATCCTTCATTTCAAACTCAGAAGCAAGTTTCTTCTTACACCATATGATAAGTTTCTCATTTCCAGTGAGAAACAGGTCATCAATAGATAACACCAAAATCAATGTCTCATCATTCACAACCTTGTATTAAAGGTTGGGGTCTACATCACTCTTGATGAATCCGAGACTCACTAGGAATACGTCTATTCGTCCATACCAAGAACAGGGTTCTTGATTGAGTCCATATAGATCCTTTTTTAGCTTGCATACATGAGACTCCTTTCCATGGACGACAAACCCTTCTGGATATTCAATATATACTTCTTCCTCAATAATACCATTCAGAAAGGTTGTCTTAACATCCATCTGATGAAACTTCCATCCCATAGCTGAAGCAATAACAATAATCGATATTATGGAAGTATATTTAGCCACGAGAGGAAATGTCTCATCATAATCGACTCCAAGAGATTCCTTTGGAAGAAAATCTAGCCTTGTATTTTTCAATATTCACATCTCCTCCATTTTTTATTTTTTATAGCCACCTGGAAGTCACAACTAACTTCCCCTCATGTATAGGTACAATCTCCCACACGTCATTCTTTATGATGGATTGATATTCTTCCACCATGGAATCCTCCCAAATTTGGTGTCTGGATGCTTCTTCATAAGTGGTGGGTTTTGATTTAATGATGTGACTCATCAATGCTACATAACTGGAGAACCTATGAGGTCTTTTTCTTTCTTGGAAAGTGCCCTGTGGAGCTTCGTTCCCCTCTACATTCTGTAAGGTTTGTTTTACCCATCTAGGTATTTTTCAGCTTGCTGCAATATTTATTGGATCATCTACTATTTCGACTAGATCAATTGTATCAATGGGTTCATTTTTCTCTGATAAATCCCTCTAAGTTTTAGGGGGAGATTATTTCATCTCCTCTGATACTAGCATCTCCTCATCATCGATCTCCATTTCTGATCCTCTGCTTTTCCTGATAACCATTTCTTCTCCACATGTCACATCCCTGCTAACTTCAATATGTCAAGATCCTAGAATATAAGTTTTGTAGGCCTTTGAAGATCATTAGATCCCACAAATATTCCATTCTTTCCTGAAGGTTCTAATTTCATCCTTTTCTCCTTGGGCACATGAATGTAGACTAGAAATCCAAATATTCTCAAGTGACCCACTTCTGGTTTTACTACCATGAAACCTTATTTCGGGGTCATGTCCTTTACTACTTGATCTGAGCATCTGTTTTGTACATATAAAGTTGTTCTAAATGCTTATGCCGATAATATTATAGGTAGAGTATGTTCATGTATCATGGCTTTAGTCGCCTCCACAATTTTTCTATTCTTTCTTTTAGCAACTCCATTTTGTTGGGGGTTATAGGGAAATATGAGATTCCTCTTAATTCCTACTTCCTTGTAGAAATCATTGATTTTTGTAGACGTGTATTCTCCACCATTATCTGATCTTAGGATCTTGATCCTCTTCCTAGACAACTTTCAACTTGTGCTTTGAGTTATTTGAACTTGTTGAGTACTTCTTTGGATTCCTTGGTCTTGAGAAAGTATATTCAATTATTTTTTGAGTATTCATCAATTAATGTTACATGGTAATGATATCCTCCCAATGAATCAACTGTCATTGGGCTACACAAGTCAAATTGTACTAGATCCAATATTTCTTTGGATCTGCTCTCACTATTTGGGAAGGATTTCTTAGCATTCTTTCCAAGGGAAAATCCTCTACATGTTCCATCATGGTCTACCTGTAGCACTGGTATACCTGTAACTATGTTCTATACTATTGGGAAAGCTTTGTAATTTAGATGAGCTAGTCTTCTGTGCCATAACTCACCCATAGTTGTAGGGTCATGGACTAGGGCTTGGACTAGTAGAGTTTTCATTCAGTACAAGCTCTTCTCTCTCATACCAATTACCTTGGTTGTATCCATGCTTGATATCTTATTCCAATAAAATAGTTTTCCATTTGAAAATGCTAGTTTATATCTTTTGTCTTCTAAGGATGAGATGGAAACAAGGTTTATTTTCATACCCATTACATAGAGCACATAAATTAAGTGTAGAGTATCATTAGACTCTAGCTGAAGGGAGGTGGCCCCAGATCCCTTCACAGTGTAGTTAGCATCATCTCCAAGTAAAACATGAACATGAGAATCTTTCTCAACTACTTCTTAGATATTTTCTTTATATCACATCATGTGTCTAGATGCACCGCTATCTATGAGCCAAGTATCACTAGTGGTGGGAACAATACATGATAGAGATGATATGAAGAATAATTTTGTATGATATTTATTTTTTTGTTTCTTGTGATGATTATTTTCTTCTACATCAGTAGTTGAAGATTCATGCTTCCTTTTCTGAGAACTTCGACAAATGCTGGCATACTGGTCGTATTTCTTGTACTTGAAGCATTGGATTTGAGATAGATATTCCTTTTTTTCTATTATGATCTAGGGGAGGACTTGATATCTTATCTTGAGGCTTGTTATTATACGACTTCCTTCCCCTTCCCTTTTCTTTCTTGGCATGATATACAAACGCTTGATTTTCTTCGGGTTGAGTTCCATGAAGTGTTTGGCATCTTTCTATTCTCATCTCTTCCTGAGTGCATTCTTCCCATAGCTTATCAATTTTTGGAAACTTGGTTTGACCACTTATAGGCTAGATGAAAGACTCCCAGGATGGTGGGCCCCCATTTAAGCTGGTTATAATGAGATCCTTTTCTTAAAGATGATCTCCACTAGAATTTAGCTTGTCCCAGAGCTCGATGATCCTCATCAAATATGAGGCAATATTCTCGAACTTCATCACCTTCATATTCGACAGTTTATTCCTCAATGTGAGAGTCACATTGATGCTACCATGTTCAAATATTCTTGAATGTTTTTAACATCTTCATCACTGTTTTCTTTTTTGATATTTGAGGTACCAAGTGGTCCCTAACTCAGTCTACCAAAATCCCTCTTTCTTTGGAATCATTCTTCCTCCAACAAGGTTTGTCTTCTTCGGCTTCTGGTCTTGGGACCTATGTATTTACAATCTATAATAGGTCATTTTCTTCTAGTAGAAGAAGAACCCTATACTTCAAGGGGATGAAGTTGGAAGCCCCTTCTAGACCATCTTCAACCTTCATACTGATAATCTTGACTACAGATCTGGATCTAAAACCCTAATATAGGCTAGGTCAAAATTGAAGGTTGGAGTTTTGGAAAAATTAACTCCACAAATAAATGCACTCCAGATAGGTGAGTTGCGAAGAGGTAGAGTCGAGACAAAAGTTTGGAGGAAGTAGGTAAAAAAATGAAACCTTAATATATGTTGCAGCTGTAGAATTAGGTCAAAATTTGAAAATTATCAGAATTGAATTCTGCCTTCACCAAAATATGCACTTGTAACATACCTCAAAATTTAAATATAAAAAAAATTCTATAACCATATATCTTCAGACATATTAATAAAAATCCTAACTGTTATGAGAACAAACAAATAAAAAGAAACCCTGGCCATATTTAAAGGTCAAATTCATCCCTCTTCATTCATTCTCAAAATTAGGGACCACTATAACAGTCGTTCCACCATTGACAGATCCGTTCTGCAACCAAAAATAGTTATTTCTGCACTAAACTAACTTTTTTTCCTTTCTCCTTCATTTGACTAGTTTCTACCTTTCGCACTCCACATATGCTTTTTGCACCTTTGATCCTTGTGGGAACAACCTTAACTGTCGATCTTTCTCTGATGCAAAAGTCGAATCTCGTAAACTCCAAGTTTCATTAACTTAATCTTTATCTTTCCACATTTCGCATTCTGCATGTGCTTTCTGTATCGTCGATCCTTGCGAAATCAACCTTAACTGTTGATCTTGCTTTGATGTAGAAGACGGATCTCAGAAAATACAAGTCCCATTAACTTCATATTTTTCTTTCTGCATCCTGCATTCCACATGTGCTTTCTACACCGTTGATCTTTGCGGAATCAACATTGATGTCGATCTTAGTTTGATGTGGAAATCGAGAATCATAACTCAACATTCAGCCTTGTCTTTTTCCTGTTTTCCACCTTCTGCCTTCTGCAGCTTCTATAAACCATTGATCTCTTTTATGGCTTTAATCATGACCATTGATCGGATTTATTTTATGGATTCATAATAAAACCTTCGTGAATATCATCAACCGTTGATCTTTCCAATGGATGAAATCTCAACCGTTGATCTTCTCCTTTGGAGATTCCGCAATGACGCCTCTGCGAATATTATCAGTCGTTGATCTTCTTGTGGATACAATCTATACCGTTGATCTTCTAAATTTGTGGATCAACATTTAACTCAGTGAGGAGGACTCAATCCTTTAGTAAATTAATTTGGATTAAAATTTCACGCCTACTCTCTCCGTTAAACAACTTGCTAGTTGAAATGCCAAAATGGCTTATTCACCGTCTGATCAGTGTCCCCACCAAATCAATACTGGAATCCAAAATTTATGAAGTGCATTCCATAAAAATTTCACGCACATCCAAAGTTGTTCAAAACCCACAATTTCTCCCCGTGAAATCGCTATCAATCGTCGATCTATTTTATGATCGATCTCGGGCGTAGATCTCGATCTTTATTTCCAATGATCAAATTCTGATTTTGCATCCTGAACCCTCTTATATCTTCCTCACTCTTTCCCGTGAAATGTCCTTATTGCCATTTGTCTTCTCCAATATCGATCTCCACTGCACGATGTAAGGCAACTTGTTTAGGCTTAACTCGGGCGCTACTTTTAATTGCGAAATCCCTCTTCAACCATTGATCTGATTTCTTCTATGGATCAATGTTTTACTATGCGAATCAATGTTTTACACTGTGGATTCAACGGTTTTTTGGTTTAATTTGGGGTTCATTTCACTACACGTTAATTAGATCTGGAAACTATCTTAATGCTTGTAGCCATGCCCTTGATTTCTTTGTCTGAACAGATTCAATAACATTTAATCAACTACGCTTAGTTACTTAAGATATTTGTAGGATTTTTTAATATAGTTCCTCTAGGGAAGAAGGGAATTCATTCGCATACATTGATTATCTTAAGTCTAAACTATAAACAACCATTATAGTAAGTTTCTTATAGGATTTGTATAGTTTAATTACAGTTTTTCTCTATGTATATCAGTTTCAACCACAATATTGAATAACCTAGATCTAAACTATAAAAACAATTATAGTTTCATTCAGCAACCTAAATTCATAAAGAAGTGTTAAGGAAGAATCATAGAAATAAATACAAATAGGAAATACACAGTAGGAACATCTGATACTGTGTAAAAACAGACTCGATTCAATCCATTAGATGCGAACTCATCAATTCTAAATATTTTAAGCATAACAATAGTAAGTTAACTGATAACGGAACTAGATTCTACTTTGATATTCATTAGATTTATGATTTATACACCATCTACAGGCAAAAACAAAAAATTAGAACCTGACACCAACACTGGGAAAACAAAATTGGAGAAGCATTTACTCCCAACCAACTCCCAGAGCATCCAAATTACTTTCTCCAGAACCCGTGATATCGTTCGTTGAACCACAAGAGCAAAACATATCTTAATGCGCCATCTCTTACATTACACATATGCTAATCCCCATCCAATTCTAGCCTCCTACTGCTCATGGAAATAGTATTAAATAGTATTTTGCTTGGGACTTGGTCATTTATGAGCCTCCTGCTCTTTAACAACTCCACTAGGAGTGCATACATGATTTTTGGGGATGATGCCTCCTGCATCTTGAGTTCTCACTCAGTGGTCTTTTCCACTTGTCATTTTCCTCTTGTGGGTCAACAAACACTCTTTCAACAGCTATATCCACTTTTTTTCCCCTTCATCATATTTTATTAAAAAAGGAATGTTTTATTACAATTGTTTTTTATTCTTTACCTTCCTGTCAAAGAATACTAAAATAATAATCAAAGTATTTTCCAACAGAATTAAAAATTATTAATTCAGGGAATATTACATACACCTCCCCTTAAAAGATAACATCATCCTTGGTGTTATAACTTTTACTTTTAGTCATCCATGTCAGCCTCTTGGAATAAGTCTAGATATGCCTCATGCATATTACTTTCTAGATCCCAAGTAGCTTCTTTCGAACTAAGGTGCTTCCATTGCACCTTTACCTGTCTGATGGTATGGTTCTGGGGTAAAATTTCTCTCCTATTGAGAATGTGCTTCGGTACCACTTGAAACTCCCCCTATGGTTCCACCTAGATTACATTCCATTGCATCACATGAGAAACATCATGAACATATCTTTTCAATATAGAAACATGAAACACATTATGTACTTTAATATTGGGTGGTAGGGCTAACTGGTATGCAACCAGCTCCACTTTAGCTAGAATTTGAAATGGACCACAATACCTGGGTGCCAATTTCTTATACTTTCCTAGTGTCAAGGTACTTTTCTTGGGATTTACCTTTATGTAGACATGATCTCCCACCTCGAACTCTCTAGGAGTTCATTTTAAGACAACATAACTTTTTTGCCTGTCTTGGGAAGCCTTCAAGTTTTGTTGTACGTGTTTC
Organism: Pseudotsuga menziesii; assembly: GCA_001517045.1. Taxonomy (NCBI): domain Eukaryota; kingdom Viridiplantae; phylum Streptophyta; class Pinopsida; order Pinales; family Pinaceae; genus Pseudotsuga; species Pseudotsuga menziesii. The sequence goes on from LPNX011167668.1 coordinate 27,928, forward strand.
ATTGTTAGTTCCATATCTTCTAATAAATCAGGTCCTAACATTAATCTATCAACAAGGTTGTTCCATGATATTGGAGTATTACACTTACACCCATATAATTTCAAATTGACTCATACCTGTAGAATCCTTGTAGACATTATTGTATGAAAACTCTGCCAGGTGAACATAGTCTTCCCACTTAGTGGGTCTTTCCATGACATACCTACTCAACATGTTCTTGATGAGTTGGCTTGTTATTTATGTTTGTCCATCTGTTTCAGGGTGGTAGCTAGTGTTGAATTTTATCTTGGTTTCCAACCCTACAAACAATGATTTCAAAAATTTCGATGTAAACTTGACATCCTGGTCAGACAGGTAATCCACTAGATCTATCTTCAATTTTTGGCCAAAATAATTGCTTCATGATGGCTATTGTCGTCTTTTGGTAACCAGGATGCCCTACATAAGGAGGTATGTGCAGTACATTTGAATTAAACCATTTTAGATATGCAATATCAGGCATGTATATCAGAGAGAAGATGTTAAACAACCCAAATACATATTTGCATGAGAAACTCCTTCTAACTCCATAGGTATCATGCTTTCATTTAGACAACAAAGTCACCTGCAAGACCTGACTCAAGTGAAAACTTTATCATCTCAATTGGTGTTTTGTTTCTTGTAGGACACCATACATGGTTTTTCTGCAATGTATCTCCTGAAATAGTTCCTACATCAAACCATTAGTACATAGCTTAATCAAATCAAATTATGAATTTGCAATTCTGTCTCCTACAAAATTATATTTTTGCAATCTCGAGGCCATCCTCTCATTGTTTAGATCTAGTAAATGGGATCACTTACCCCCTATCATTTACACTTGTTTCCAACCTGAAAAACCACATATAAAACATCATATTAAGTTACACAATTCTAGATGAGTGAAACCATCAATATAAAAGTATCAAAATTCCAAATCTAGGATTTAGAAATCTATTTTGTTTAGTTTTCACCGCCATGAGGTCCTTCTCAGAAATTTGGCCCTTGCATATGGTAGATTCTTGTCTTTATTTTATTGGACATAATCATACTACCATGTCTTTGGTCAATTCTATCCACAATCTGTAACTTCCAAACATCCAAGCAATTTGGTGGGCCTCTAAGTATACAATCCTTTCATCGGAGGATTTACACTAATCTCTGAAGTGATCTTCAAAATTGCAATACTAAATAATTCAAACCATATCAGTTACTATCATTTCCAAGACACTATATGGTTATCTTATATGCATCATTAAAATAACTAGACATTTTCACCTTATTTATGTAACGGAAACAAACCTTCCATAGCCATGATTAAGCAATCTTGTTCATCATGCCTTCATACCATACCATCGCACACTCATTATGCCCTTTGACACATACTATGCTTAGGTTTTTATTAACTAAAAATTCTATGTTTATCCTTCTTTCTCACTACTTCATGTAGCTTACTGGTTTAATTTCATCAAAAGGAAATTTTGATCCTAATTCCCGACTTCCTTGTATACAGTCTTTCTTGTGACTGATACGTAATTTAGTCAGGTTCTATATTTGGAAAAACCTATAAATCTAACCAACCCAGCCAGTATTCCTTTAGATATTGATGAAGAGAGGACTTCAAATTGGAGGTGAGATGTTTTTTGTAAAAAATCCGCGTCCAAACTGGACTATTAATCAACTCGCTAGTTGAGTCAGTGAAATTGTTAAGGACCGTTAGATCTTGATCCACCCATATCAACAGTGGATTACAATTACTAAACATCAGATTACATTAAAATTATTCATCCATTCAGTTTTGTGAAGACCACGTAACTTTAACCAGTGGAATCATTGACAGACGTAGATATCTTCAATGATCAACCTCGTCCGTTGATCTTGATCTCCTTCGCGTCGGTTACTTTCCAATTATGTATCCCATCTCACCTTTTATCTTTTGCAATCTTCCTTCTAGAAGAATGTTCCAGGGCCATTGGACTTATCTCTAGTCATAACGAATGATGGACTTTCGGGTCCACCTTCCACAATTTAATCTCCATGCACATTAGATCATCATGATTCCCACCAACCATTGGATCATCCCATTCACCAGATCTCAAGCATAGATATACTCATGTAGGTTAAGATAAATCCATCCATTCCAGAGTTTTAGCTTACTTCTACCTCTCATTTGTCGATTCTATCCTCAACCATAGATCTGTTTGAGTTACAGATCTTTAACTCAAGTGATTCACAGTTGAATTTATGATCAGTTTCATTCAGACTCTCCCTTTGTCGATTGATCAGAGAATCGGTCAATCGATCTCTATCCAAATTAACCAATCTTGTCTTTGTCCAATTCTAAACTCCATTCTAGTGCTTGGACTACCTTGCAGATCTCCTTATAGACCCTTGAAGGTAGGGAGATATGGAATGGTTTATCGATGGAGGGCTTCATCTGTTGGGTGAAAAGTCAACATTTCTAACATAATTTAACCCTATTGTATACTTTTTCAACCAATCCATGTCAATCATCATATACACATACATATGCATGTCTACTAAGGCTAATATCACATCATATACATGAATTAGAATCTAACATTATTAGCTTTCATGACTCATAAAGGTTCCAGTATTCCTATTTGTCCTATTCACTAATAGGTAAACTTGTTATTTCACAGGAAATTTTTTTCTTACGGTGCATATACCTTTTATAAGTAACTATCTTGCAAGTTCCTTTCTGGTTTTCTCTTGGATGTCCAAGCAAAACACACCAAGTGTTAACAGTACTCTCAACACTAAATCAAACTACCCAACAATAAGATAATTTAGAGCTAAAACATTCAAATTATGACTTATGGTCTTGTACTTCCTCTTCACATTCATCAAACAAGATCAGTTACCTTTCGTTTATCTCCAGTGGTTGGTTGAACTAACCAGTGTTTCATATGCTTTACCTTTGGTGGGTTGGTAGAGGTCCCTCATCCTTGGGGTGTTGCAACTCATGTGGCTCCTGGATCACTTAACATGGCAGCGATGGGATTAGAAATATTACCTTCCCATTCCCCATCGTTCCCACTAGTTTCTTTTAAATAAGGTATTAGATAGATAGGCATGAAGTTCATTTTCAATAAAGCTACCTAAGTCATGCTTAATTAGTTACACAATTAGTACTTACTTTTCACATCGATATAAGAAATACCACTACGTTATTACTAGTAATCCTTTAATACTGCCACCAGATACCTTTCTAGTGGAGATCACAAGGGAAGTTATTTTCATAGATCACCTAAAATACTTTTTATTTTTTACTGCAACATGCAATGATTTCCATATAACTAAGAATCCACAAGGGCCATATAACATATCACTTTTCATCTTATTTCATAACATATTTATTCTCAAAAATCATTCAAGAAGCCATTAATCATCAACTAAAATTATTCATACAGTGGTCCTCATGCATACCTCCTCAAAAATCCACAATACCTTAATCTTTCTTAATTTGGACCTTAGTTCATCCATAATCCTTTTTAATTCATATTTATGGTCCCAAATTTCATTTAGATCTACCCAAAATTATCCACCCCTTAGATTACCCTCTTCATTATTTAAAGGTTGTTCTAGGAGATGTTTCTCTTATGCAAACATTCTTGCATCTTCCATATTTCCTGTAAGATATATTTGTACTTCTCTTTGTTGGGTAGAAGAGAATTTTGAAGACAACATAAACATGAGTTAGTTTGTTGTTTTCTATAATAGTTTTGTGTTGAGCCTATTTAGTCCCAGTGCTGAAACCATGCTCTGATACCATATGTATCATACCTCAAAATTCAAATATAAAAAAAGAAATTTCTATAACCATATATCTTTAGACATATTAATAAAAATCCTAACTATTATGAGAACAAACAAATAAAAAGAAACCTTAACCATATGTAAAGGTCAAATTCATCCCTCTACATTCATTCACAGGATTAAGGACCACTGTAATAGTCGTTCTGCCATTGACAGGTTTGTTTTGCAACCAAAAATAGTTATTTCTACACTAAACTAACTTTTTTCCCTTCCTCCTTTTGGGTGAAACTCGGAAATCGAAAAACCAACAATCGATATTTTCATGGGACCACTTTCCACCTTCCACACTTTGCATATGCTTTCTACACCGTTGATCCTTGCAGGACCAACCTTGACCATTCATCTTTCTTTAATGCAGAAGTTAGATCTCAGAAACTCCAAGTTCCATTAACTTAATCTTTGTCTCTGAATTCCGCATTTGCTTTCCCCACCATTAATCCTAGAGGAATCAACCTTGATCATCGATCTTGCTTTGATGCGGAAGTCGGATCTCGAAAACTCCAAGTTCTGTTAACTTAATCTTTGTCTTTCCACATTCTACATGTGCTTTCTGCACTGTTGATCCATGCGGAATAACAATTGATCGTCGATATTTATTTGATGTGGAAATCAAGAATCATAACTCAACATTCTTCCTTGTCTTTTTCCTGTTTTCCTCCTTCCTCCTTCTGCAGCTTCTATAAACCATTTATCTCTTTTGCAAATTTAATCATGGCCGTTGATATGATTTATTTTATGGATTCACAATAAAACCTTCGTGACTATCATCATTTAATGATCTTCCCTGTGGATGAGATATTGGTCATTTATCTTCTCCTTTGTAGATTCCACAATGACACCTTCATGACTATTATCATCCGTCGATCTTCTTGGGGATACAATCTTGACCGTCGATCTTCTAAATGTGTGGATCAACGTTTAACTCACTCAGGTGGAATCAATCCTGTAACAAATTATTTTGGATTAAAATTTCGCTCCCTCTCTCCGTTAAAAAAATTTCTAGTTGAAACAACGAAATGGCTTGTTGAGCATGTGATCAGTGTCCCCACCAAATCAACAGTGGACTCCAAAAACTATGAAGTGCATTCCATAAAAATTTCATGCACATCTAAAGTTGTTTAAAACTCGCAACTTTTCCTTGTGAAATCATTGTGGAACCTCGATCTATTTTATGATCGATCTCGGTCATAGATCTCAATCTTCATTTCCAGTGATCAACTCTAATTTCACAGCCCAACCCCTCCTATATATTCCTCGCTCTTTCTCCTATGAAATGTTTTTATCACCATCGATTTTATCCAAGATCGATCTCCACCACACGATGTAAGGCGATTTTCTTAGGCTTAACTCAAGCGCTACTTCTAATTACAAAATACATTTTCAAGAATTAGGCCTATTTTCAATAGGGGATGTTAGGATATTTAGGCCTACGTATGGAGAGGATGGGGGAATGTGCCCCCCATTCCAAGGAAATCCTTGGACAAACATCGAGGATCCTACCCGACCACTCTGTGTAGTATATGGAAAGGAAGAAGGGATAGTAGGTATACTGGGGATCCCAGTAACCATGTCACCAGAAGTACCTGCTAGGTTTGAGTGAACCGGTGGTTGAACCACCCGGCTCGTTGGAGTCAAAGGTGTAGAAGGTATACTAGATCTAGGGGCACTTACCGAGGGAGGTAGTACCCCTTCAACCGAAACGGCTGAGGTGAACACAAAAGGACTTTCTTCCATAGAAGACATGATCCTACCCATAGGGACACCTAATACAGGTGAATCAAAAGGTCTAACCTGAACGATCACATGATCATTTAAATCAGTCAAGGGAGTGTTAAAATTCCTTGCAAACTCATCAGTCTGCAAGTCTTCTATGTCAACGGTATCAAGATAAAAATGGTTAGCAATCAGTTTTGGTTCACCAAGAACTTCACTTATTCCTACCGGTTCAAATGAACCATCCGTGTCCAATCTCCGCCTTTGGGGTGGAGGTGGAGGCTCCAATGTGACGAGAGGAGGAAGGTTTCTCAACCGTCTTGACCTTCTAAAATCTTGGTCCTCCACAATTGAAAATTTGACAAATCACACCCTAAGGCCAACTAAAAACCACATAGCATACACTATAAAAAATCATAAAGCCTCAAGAAATCAAACAAGGGTGAAAGATATACTTTCCTGAAGAAAGCTGATGAATGATTACTTGGCATCCTTGAAGTGGTTCTTAGGCACAAGTGGAGGAATCACCCAACCACCCTCCTACACTTTCAACAAGGGTTACCTTCCAAGATCATTCAAGGTGAACCAGAAATAGCCTTCCAGTTTACCTAGGTATGAACCCTAAATGTCAAGAGACTAAAGGCTACCTTAGCTATACCAACAGTCTAGGGGGACAGTTGCAAGCCTGAATCGTATGCATGGGCAGGGTACCTGAGCCCGAAACTCTGTCTAGGAAAGAATCCCTAGATGCGTAAAAGTCCTGATTTACGCTTTGACAAGGAATCAGAGGGTTATCTCCTCAGTCCAAGCCTCCAAGCGGCCTCGTGCTTAACTCCCGTTTGAGAGGAGCTTCCCAGATACAATCGATAAAGTCAAGGATTTACCTAAAGAAAGGTCCACTACGTCTGAATTTTAAAACTTATGGGAAGTTTACACTTCCTATCCCACAAGTCTAGCTTAAGCTAGTAGGTGAAAGGCCCCTAAAAACAAAAATACTAGTAAATTTTAATTATGCGTTCACTTTAAAGGGTTGTTTCTTACTCAGAAGGAAATGGAGTGATGTACTTATGGTGTTTTTGACTCGATAAGAAATAAATAAAAGTAAAGGTGTATTTTTCAAAGCAAATTACCACTATTAAAGCAAACTTCTTTTTCTTTTTTGTAAATATATATTGATGAACTGAATGCAAACAATAAAAGAAACTAAGCCTATGTTTTTTGTAGCTTTTGAGATTATATTTTTAAACTGAAATAAACACTACTTATGAAAAAGCAAAATGCAAAAGATTGATAATTTTTTCTTTTCAATTTTAAAAATACTCAAACTCTACCATGCACCTAAAATGCACTATACTTGAGTAAACTTGGATCTAATCAACTGTATCAAATCAACAAACTGAAGTAAAGCAGGCTAACAGAACCAAGAAACAACCAACAAAGGAAGACTAGGAACCCTAGCTTGGGTGTACACAATGACAAAAATCACTGTAAACTCTTAAAGGCAAGTGACAAACCAACCCTTTCCAAAAGACAGACTGGAAAAACAATTCCCGAGACCCTGATCACTGATCTGGACAGAGACACTTCACCCTATAACCCAAACAGGCCAAGCTACTTCAGCATGCAAACATAAAATAATCCAAGCAAAAGAAACCCAAGGGATTTATAAAAAAGCACAAAGTGTGGTCACCAAAGGCCTTCAGACAAACAACACATCATTCACAAAGAAAGCCAACTATCAAATAGGAATTACACAAAGAGAGGGACAAGCAAACCCAATCCTAAAAAATCCCTATTTCCAGGCTTGTACACGACTGTATGGAAGGGCAACTCACGTACTGTACGCGACTGTCCAAGAGAGCAACCCGCGTATGCAGGCCTCTATACGCAATTGTGCAGAAGAGAAACCTACGTACAGGTACAAAATTTTTCTCAAAAACTAAGAAAAATCCACAAGACTTTCAAACATTGTGACAATTATGAACCAGGATAAAAGACCACACACCAACTTCAAAGCAAAGACTGGTCATGGGTGACAGAAACAACCTACAGTAGTCTGGGCTCCCCAGTGGAGTCGCTAGTTCTGTTGTACAGGAATAAACACCTTATAACCGAAGGTCTGGGGTTACCAACATACTCATGAAACTTGCAGGAAATTGACTCTATAGTGCAGTAAAGGAAATAGGAGGATAGGAAAGACTCACCCGATACACGACGGTTGATCCTAGCTTGTCCTCTTCCACTCTGCTTCTCCTCCAAAATATTTAGGGATGCTTCTCCTTCACCTGTCAAGAGTTAACCTTCCTGATAGGTAATAACTCCCGATTCAATTTATTCCTTTGCTAAAGCATATACTTATACAAATCATATGACGGTTGTGTTTCACCTTTCGCCCAGCCTTTTCGGCTTCCTACTATTCAAATTTATTTATTTATTTACAATATATAATCCTGATGGATTATATTCTAACAATCCCCCTCTTAATCCGAAGGGGTGTTCGTAAGTCTGAGCATGTTTATGAATCTTTCAAACTTTTCTCGTCCAAGCGCTTTGGTGAAGATTTCTGCAATTTGATCATTTGTGGAACAATGTCGAAGATGGACTGTCTTGGCCTCTACATGATGTCGAATCAAATGATACTTTGTGTTGATGTGTTTGGTTTGATCATGGAATCTAGTATTCTTAGCCAGCTTGATTGCAGAAGTATTGTCGATCAATAATGGAGTGGAGTTCTCTTGTTTTTCTTGCAAATCTTCAAGTATCTTCCTGAGCCATACTATTTCTTTCGTTGCTTCAGCTGTAGCCACGTATTCTACTTCTTTTGTTGAATCTATCGGAACTGACTGTTTGTGTGATCTCCATGAGACAACTGCTGATCCAAGACTCATAGTGTATCCAGAAGTTGATACTCCTGTCTCCTTATTGCCATCAAAATCTGAGTCTGAGTACCCAATAAGTTTGAATTCATCCACTTTAGAGTACTTGAGTCCAATGTCTTGAGTCCCCTTCAAGTATATTATAACTCTTTTTGCAACTGACCAGTGTCCTTCACAAAGTTTATGCATGAACCTTAAAAGTATGCCAACAACATAAGAAATATCTGGTCTAGTTGTTGTAAGGTAGATAATACTTCCTACAAGTTGTCGATACTTGGTCGCATCCTCAAATTCTTTTCCTTCGCTTGATGTGAGCTTCATTTTCTGTTCCATTGGAGTAGATATAGGGTTGCATTCTGTCATGCAAAATTTGTTTAGTAGTTCTCCAACATATTTTTTCTCAGATAGGAATATGTACTTAGGATTTTGAGTGACTTCAATTCCTAAGTAATAGTGGAGATGTCCCATATCTATCATTTCAAAGATCTTTTTCAAATCTTTCTTTATGGATGCTATATAGCTCTCATTGTTCCCTGTCATTAAAACATCATCTACATACACCACAAGATACACAACAGATCTTCCAACTTTCTTTATAAACAGTGTTGCATCATCAAGATCAAAATGTTCGAAATTTAACTTCAAAAGATGCTCGGTTAACTTTTCATACCATGCGCGAGGCGCTTGTTTTAGGCCATACAAGGATTTGACAAGCTTGCATACCTTTTGTTCTTTTCCTTTCACAACAAATTCTTCTGGCTGAGACATAAAGACATTCTCTTTCAATTCTCCATTCAAGAAAGCAGTCTTCACATCCATTTGATGAACTTTCCACCCTTTCTGAGCAGCTAAAGAGAGTAAGGTACAGATGGTAGCCCATTTTGCTGTAGGAGAGAACGTTTCTTCATAGTCAATTCCTTCCTTCTGTGCATAGCCTTTTGGTATTTGTTCTTGTACACCCACTTGTAGCCAATTGGTTTGGTTCCAACTCGAGGGTCAACCAGCTTCCAAGTTCCATTCTTTATGAGTGCATCATACTCATTCTGCATAGCTTCTTTCCATTCAACTTGAGTAGAAGCTTCTTCAAAGGAATTTGGTTCAAAGTTAGCAGATAAATTAATTCACAATCAAATGATACATCCATGTCATCACCTAAATTATTTTCTCCTCCTCCATTTTCATGTCTTTTCAAACTTCTCGTTCCCGTCTTTCCAACTTCATCCCAATGGACACTTTCAAGTGTCTTTGTGGCCCATTTAGGAATCTTCCATGATGGTCCTGGTTGATCAGCTAGTGGTGCTTCATCATTGATTGAGAGTCTTTCAATTCTCTCAATCACATCATCCAGTTGAACCTCTTGATCAGGTGAAGTAGCAGCAACTTCTTCATGGGGGGGAGTTGGTGCTTCATATGGAAATTCCAAAGGTTGAACCAGAATAGGAATCCCCCCTTCAAGGTTTGGAATTTCATATTCATTTTTAGAATATGTCTTTGGATGAGGATAATTTTCCAAATGATCAAGCTATCTCTCAATGGTCTGGTCATTTTTATTAGTCTCAAGAAAAATGACATCTCTGGAAATAACAAATTTCTTGTTTACCTCATCATACAAATGGTATGCTTTGGAGTATTCTTCGTACCCCAGGAAAATGCATTTTCTGCTTCGAGCACCAAGCTTGTTTCTTTGCTCCTTTGGAATCAAGGCATAACAGGTGGATCCAAAAACTCTGAGATGCCTGATTGAAGGGAGATGGCCAAACCACATTTCATGTGGAGTCTTGTTATCAAGAGCATTTGAGGGACTTATATTTCTCAAATAGGCTGCATATTTCACTGCATCACCCCAAAACATTAGTTTTACATTCTTGAAAAACATCATTGAGCGAACCATATTCATTATGGTTCTATTCATTCTTTCTGCTACACCATTTTGTTGAAGATTGTAGGGAACTATAGTCTAATGTGCAATTCCATGTTGGTGAAGATAATCTTCAAAATAATTTGAAGTGTATTCTTTCCCATTATCAGTACGAAGTGTACCAATTTTTGATTGTGCTTGTTTTTCTATCAATGCATGAAAGTCTTTGAATGTTTGAAATGCTTCTGATTTTGTCTTTAAATAGTAAATCCAGCACATTCTTGAGTAGTCATCAACAAATGTCATAAAATAATTATTCCCATTTGCAGAAGGAGTTGGCATTGGGCCACATAAATCAGAATGCACTAATTCTAATTTCCTACTTGCTCTAAAATTAGATTCATGGAATGGCAGCTTACTATGTTTCCCTAATATACATGCATCACATTTGTTCTTCTCTTTGGGAATGGTGGGCAAACCAGATACACCATTCTTTCTCAATAAATGAAGACTGTTATAATTTAGATGACCAAATCTTGCATGCCATAATGAACTAGATGACAAATTACCTTCTCCATGCTGAGAGAGGTCGGCATAGTTCTGAACTCTTGTAGATGAACCCTTTAGCTTCAGCAGCTTCCCATCTTCGTATCCAGTCATGATGACTTGGTTGTCAGAGGACTTTCTTATTTATACGATTCCATCAAACATGTGGATGGAATGGCCTCGCTGTCGAATCTCCACCAAGGACAGCAGGATTCTCTGCAACTCTAGAAGATAAATAACACTCTTCAACAAGAAATCAGGGAATCCAGGCATCTTCAGTCGAATGGTGCCCATTCCCTTTCGTTTAAGACTTGACTTATCTGCAAAGTAAACTATGCCATCTATTGTTTCATTAAGTTCTTCAAAACAGTCTTTTCTAAATGTCATGTGTGATGTTGCACTAGTATCAAGCAGCCAACAATCTTTGTAAGATGAAAGTGAAGTCATTTCATTAACTCCAAGATTACAATGTGCAACAATACAATGAGCAAAATCAGAAGATTTACTAGCATCTTGGTTTTTATTATCATCTTTCTTCTGGTTATGCTAGTCTTTGATGGAGTCCCATGAAGCCCAACACTGATCTGATGTGTGCCCAGTCTTTCCACAACGCTTGCACTACAAATCTGATCTTTTGCTAAAGTTGTTTCTACCCCCTCTGCCTCTGAAGTTTCTTCTTCCTCGTCCTCTCTTGCTGCAATCTCCCTTGGAAGGGTATTTGAATTGATTCTTTGTTTTCTGAACAAATTCAAGGGATTCTTCGACAGGCTCGCTTGATTTCTTGATCTTTCTAGACCATTTTGGATATGTTTCCTTGCCAGTGAGGACATCACCAACAATAGATGCTATAGATTGCATCTTTTACAACTGTTAGTGTAATTTACAATATTGAACTTAATATGACAAAGAGAATGATAATGAAGATAATAGAAAAACAATAACCTTGCAGGTCTACAGTCTCTACCAAGGTGATTCACAATCTTAATATGCTGTCAATAAGTTCATAAGCAAATTTGCTGGTGGCAATCTCCTACATGAATACAATTCTTTGCATACTTCTTGCAACAGAATGAAAGAAAATTGAAACTCATCAATTCAATTCTTTATGCAATCAACATGATGGGAAGTCGCAACAATCTTCAAAATACTTCTTACAAGTGACAGAAGGGTCCAGTCTCAGCAAGTCAATCTTCAGTTGTCAATAATATTCTTAACCAGTGCGGTCACAACTTCAATCTCAACATCCATCTTCAAGTCAAAAAGAAGAAAACACTTCTATGCATATACATTTTACAGTAATAAAACACTATGCATAGTATTCATGAGCCTCTTCTTTTAATTCAAACAGCAATATATGCAGACCATTTCCAGAAAGATTCCATGCACAAGATAGGGCATAAATTAGGGTTTTTACATTCCCATCAGTCGCAAGTAAATATTGCAGCAATATTTAAAATACTTCTTACAACCTTCTGATAAGAATGTCTCAAATCTCAGCATCCATTACATAGTCTCCAATGCAGTCTTCAGTAGTCTTCCAATGCACGCAGTAGCAGATACCAACGCAGTCTTCAACGCAGCACTAGGCAGCCTTCTCAGCTCTCTGGTTCACGTTCTAGTAGTATGCAGCTCCAAATTCAAAATGCTTATTCAGGATGAGTCTTTACACATTCAACCAATAGTATTCGTAGTCTCCACACTCTTGAAAAAGGCTCTACAACAACATTTTATTGGTCACGCCTTTGCATCAAGCAGATCATGCCTCCACGCTATTTCTACAGCTTTCATGTAAATACTATATATCCAAAAAGCTCTGGAAATAAACAAAATTTCTTCATCTCTTAATAGTAAACAGCCACGGAACTCAAATTATGAGATACTTCCATCAAACCAAGTCAATTTGACATGACCGAATCAATCCTGTTCTTCAACTTAAAAATTTATAATAGCTGGTCGATATAGTAGCTCCAGTCGCAGCTCATATATGGTGGAGGCAGCTCACAAAACAAATTATTGTTACGGCTTCAAATATTAATTATTGTGAAACGTACAGACTACTCTTTCAATCCCACAAAGAATATACGGGGAGTCTCTTCACGCAGCATCCATACTCACCCAGCGCATATATATATTCAACGTATATATATACCACGCAGCATATAAGTTTGGACAAAAGTTAGGGTTCAGGAAGTCTCTTCACGCAGCTAGCAATTGGAGGCTGTGCTTGCAAATCCTCGGAGCCATCTGATGTGCAGATCATGGATCTCAAGCCCATAGGGAGCAGCAACACCAGATTCAAGGAAACGATATCCCAGATATCAATGCAGTCACACGCAGTATTATTTCTCCAATACTACAATCTTCAAATTATAAACTCCCTCATGAAATCGTAGCTCTGATAGGTAAATATGGTCTCATATATCACAACGTAGTCATCGACGGTCTCATATATCACAACGCAGTCATCGATGGTCACAAGAGAAAACTCCATCCACGATAAGCTACATAAAATTAGGGTTTACAAGAGGGACACACAAAATTATTGGCACCGAGGCTATATGAAAAACGCATAAAGAGGTAGACTGATGGGGTAGGAGACTGATAGGTAAATGGAGGTCTGGAAAGCAAACTGCCAGGATAAAAATCATACAGGCAGGTATCGCTCTATTGAAAGGTAGACTGGCAACAGGCAAGCAAGAGTTACGGCCAAGGTCTGATAACGCAGGCAGAATGGCAGGCATGCAATGCAGCCAGGAGTTATGATAGCGCTCTGATACCATTGATAGGTAATAACTCCCGATTCAATTTATTCCTTTGCTAATGCATAAACTTATACAAATCATATGACGGTTGTGTTTCACCTTCCGCCCAACCTTTTCGGCTTCCTACTATTTAGAGTTATTTATTTATTTACAATATATAATCCCGACGGATTATATTCTAACACTTCCAAATACAAGATGATACATATATATAAACATGTCAGATAAATCATATACAGAATGCTGAAACATAAGTATTTATCAAACCACAATATATGAGATACATTCAAGACACATATGGAAGAATGATTCTCTTTATTAACAATAATGAAAGAGTTTAGATTACAACCCAACGCCTGAGACAAGGACTCCTTTGTAGCCAAAGGATTTTGAGTTCCACTGCTCCAAAGACTTCTGTATAAACTCCACCAGCATAACTTTGCTCTCCAAGTGTATGTATCTAACACCCTCCCCAAGGCCTGTATTTATACTTGGTGAAATAAGGCAGTTTCGAAGGTTGAGGAGGTTGATACAGTTAAGGAGATTAAGGTTAAGTTCTTAACTAATCTCAAGTAATCGTGTGTTTTTATTTTTAATGTCAAAGGTAGATGTACACGGGTATCACTACTGGAAACTCGTGTATGATCCGCGAGTTGCTATAAGGGTAACCCACGTACACATCTATACATGACATAGAACAACCGATACTCGCATACATGACTTGACATAGCAAAAGGGTAAAAATAACCAGCTGGATGGAGGATGAATGTAGTTCATAATAAGCCTATCTATAGTGTTTTGGGCAACCCTCAATCCATAGATGTCCTTTTGTGTGCCAACATGAGGGATGTTGGCACTCGGATGGAGAGGTGCCATTCAGGTGGATAACAATAGGGTTGCTTGTCACATTCGTCAGCATCAGCAACATATTCAGCCATGTCCATGTTGTCATTGGTTTTTCCACTAATGCCAACATCAATGCAATAATCATCATTAGTGGTTCATTATAAATGTATAATTTTCACTATTCTTACCAGCATGTAATATCCTATGCATGCAAGGCATATCCTCATACATTTCATGTATAAAACTTGTAATCATAATTAGCAAGACAGGGTTTAAGGAAATTTTCCTTTTCAAGCCCCTCATCTTTGCATGGAACTCCTCTTCCACATAACAACTGGTTTGACTTCATGGTCTTGTTACCTTTAGGCATACAATTCCTAGATTTGTCCATATTTCCAACAACACATTTCTCTTTCAAGCAATTACTAGCACTTTGCTACTCCACACTCAAATTCTGGTGACTCTCCCTTGTTCCCTACTGGATAAGCTTTCCAATGCCTATCCACATGCTTCATTCTTACCTCATATGTGAAAACCACACCACTTAAAAAATGATGTTTTTTACCAAATGTATTATGGTCTGAAATGTCAACCTCATCCACCTGAAATTTTCTTACTTTCCAGCCCTGTAATCCATTAGCAGTCTACTGAAAATACACTGAAAAATCCCACTTGAAAACCCCAAAAACTCCTTTTTCCCAATCGAACCCCTTTCCAACTAAGTTTCTGATGTTTTGGCAGCCAAAAGCTCTAGTTTCCTCTGCACTCATCGACGGCCTGTTCATTTATCTTTCCAGCGCATCGGGTCCATAGTCATCTAAGCTTCCAGACGACATCGACGATGCCAAGGACTGTTCATCAGGTCTCTTTCCCACTAACTTTCTGGCATTTTCACTATCAAATCATCTAATTTCCTCTGCTGTATTGGGTCCGTATTTATCTAACACTCCGAACTTTATCGACGGGGAAACCAACAAACCGATGCATCGACAGTCGGGCACACTACGCATCGGACGGTTAGTCTTCTATGCTTCTGCAATGGTTGCCAATGAACCTTCTAGGGTTTTCACGGTTCACAAATTTGCTGGCGGTCGGAGCGACTAGTCTCTGCGGCATCGGTGCTCGGATGCACTTCTTGTCAGATGAATAGTTCCTTAGATGTCCGCAATGACGGTTTCACAACCCTCAACTTTTTCCGATCGGTAGCCTGATCAACTAACAATTTTCGATCAGCGGTCGAAAGCACAAATGGCTATGTCATCGGCAGTCAGGGCCTCTATCCATCAGGAGATTAGTCTTCTAGACTTCCGCAATGGCAGTGCACGAACCACTAATTCTTTCCGATGTTCATCGGCGACCAATATAACTAACTTCCCTTGATCGCCGATGGGTTCAACACTTAGAAATTTTTTTGAAATTTCTTCTTTGCATCGGCTCTTCCTTCAACTAATATTCGTCGATCAACTTCACTAGCCTCGGTAGATTCATCTTCTATTCATCATCGATCCCATCCTCTACTCATCGGTGATTCCAACAACTAATCTTTCCCGATCACCGATATTCTTGTGCCTTAGAAAATTTTTGAAAATTTTCCGCTGCATCGGCTGTCGACACAACTATCCTCTGTGGCATCGATGGCCAGGGACTTTATCCGTCAGAAAGATAGTCCACTAGTTAGCTGCAACAGTGGATGCAAAATCAACTAAACTTTTCTGACGTAGTTCATCGGCGGTCCCATCATCTAAATTTCACTGATGGTTCCGACTAAGTGAGCCGACGTGTTGGCGTTTTCGTCAACTAACTTCCACCGATTGGCGCTCCTATCCTCTAACTTTTCCTGATCACCGATGGGCTCAACACTTAGACAAATTATCAAATTTTCAAAAAAATTTCTTCTTCTTCTTCTCCGTGTTGGCTACTTCATCGTCTAATTCTCAACGACGGTTCAACGATCTTCGATAGATTTTCATCGAAACCGCGGCTCTGCCTTCACCTATGTTCCACTGAAACCCTTTCTCATCGGCACCCTTATCCTCTAATTTTCGCTGACAGTATCAGCGGTCCAGAAAACAAAGTTTCGTCGATGTATTTAATACTTAGGATAATTTCGGTGAAGATTCCTCCTTCCTCCTCGGCTCTCTCACCTTTTTTTGGTCGTCGTATCGGCATTTCCTTCATCTAATTTCCACCAACATTGCGGCATCATCATCATCTAACTTTTGTCAATGTTGAGGTCTTTATCGAGGGTTCTTCAAACTAATTTGTCCGCCACATCAGAAGAGCTTCCCACTTAGTCTTTCGATGTGTCGACGGTCTTACACTTAGAAAAAACAAAATTTCTTCTTTCGCGTCAGTGGTCTTCACTTCAATTTTCCGCCACTCCACATTGGCTCTTACATCTTCTATCCTCCACCAATGTATTGGCTCTCCCTTCCTCTAACATTCACCGATCACCGACATTTGACATCGAAGTACCTCCAGACTAATCGAGCTAGCATTTCGGCAATCTTCGGCTGATCTCTGTCAAAACTGCGGCTCCCCCATCCTCTAACATTCACCGACGGCCGATGAGCACATAGAGGAATTTCACAATTTTCTTTTGACTGTCGGGTGACATTCCGGCTAGGTGAGCCACTACATCGGAAGAGCTTCACACTTAGTCTCCTGATGGGCCGATGGCACTTAGGCAAATTTTGTGAATTTCTTGTCATAAATTTATGGTCTCTGCTGGATAGAAAGAAACCTGCCTCTGCTAGCTGATCTTTCATGGCCCATGTAGGCCCATGCTGCAACTTTAGCTCTGACACCATTCTGTAACATCCTCGACCCTCCGACCGGCTAAGAGGACACTACCAAACCATCAAACATCCATTAGAGGAAATTTGGGGTCTAAAATGGGCCTTATAAGAAAATGCACCAACAATAAATTTTGTGAGTTAGAATTCATGAACCAATAGAATTTCAATAAAATGAGTCAACCATAATGGTTGAATTGACATATTTGTCATAAAAGAAAACAACTTTTTTGGTTCATATTTTTGACATATCTCATTGTGTTTTTACTCAAATTTCAAGCGGGAGCGCTCGTTGGATGCAGAATTTAATTTCGCATCCAACGAGTACCCACAATGCATACTTTTTATGGACCCCGCTACCCCAAAAACAAGAAATACTTGAAAAAATGTGATGATGACATCATCATCACGTTTGTTTAGGTATTTTTTTGGGGGGGGGGTAGCAGGGTCCATCAAAAGTATGCAGTGTGGGTACTCATTGGATGTGGAATTAAATTCCACATCCAATGAGCTCTCCCACTTGAAATTTGAGTAAAAATGTTTGGGTACACAGGGTACTCCCAAAATACCGAACACCTTCAGCAACCGCTTCACAGATCACTTCAAAACATATATCATAGATCAACACATCGATGCTTGTCATGTGGTTAAAACCCTTGAGAGGGAAACAGTCCATGACCCCAGCCAAATATCTACTTGGAGCAATTTATTATGCAAAATAAATAAAGTTACATGAGCTTCTCATAATCGATCAACTAGCCAAGGACCCTCTATGCTCTTTAAATAGAAATCATAGACCAATCGGGTGTTAAGCCACAGATCAATGGTAGGTATGATCTAAGAGAAGTTGAACCATTAGATCACTCTATGTCTAGAACATATTGTGACCTTCAGATTAGAATATTTACAAATGCATACTAATGCATACTAAAGAAACACACTTTTACCCAATGGATATATTACACAAGTTGATCTTAACTAACTCCTAAGTGTCTAAATATCCTAACATCCCCTCTTAAGAACAACTTGGGATAGGATTGAAGGATTTACAAAAGTGACACTATTAGGAGAAGGAAGGAGGCATTAGAGCCTATCCCCCTTAAGGACACATTCCTAAACTCCTAACATAAACCGAAGTTTCGAAAACTTCGCTTTTGTAAGAGACTTGGTGAAGATGTCTGCAACTTGATCATCTTGTTGGGGCGCACACCCTAACGGTCCTTAAGGTGGGTAACTCCACAGGTTTATGGGAGTTGTAAGCGGAGTTATGACTCAAAATAGTCTTAGGGGTGTCGAGGTTAAGTAAAATCCTTCTCATTGTAATAAACCCATGGTTTAAGTCCATGGTTTAGGGTTTGGAGTGCCCATGGTTTGAGTCCATGGTTTTGTAATAGTGCGTTGTATAAATAGGCACTTGTGTAAAGAAGTAAGGTTAGGCTTTTAATGTAAGATGAATTGATGTGAAGCTAAGGCTATTTTGTAAGAAAGGTTAAGTCCCAGCTATGTACGTGGACGACCTCTGCAGCTGTGTACGCAGAGGGTTGTGGGTGGTTAAGAAGATCTGCAACTGTGTGCGCAGAGGCCTGCTGCTGTGTGCATGGCTTTGAGGACTTGAAGAGATCTGCAGTTAAGTGCGCAGATCAGAACTGTGGTTTTTGTAAAGAGTTGAATAAAACATAGTTCTGTGGAGGTAACCACTACACTGGGGGTGAACCACATTATATCTGGTGTTGTGGTTCTTTTGTGTTGTGTTTTGTTATGTTCTGTTATGCATTGATATATATATATATATATATCTGATAAGTAAGATCACTTCTAAACACTAACTTCGTTGTGAATTCCCAGTAAAGGGTTAAGCAAGTCACTATTTGTTTATCTATCTACGAAGTTATATATGTGAATGTTGAAGCTCTGTGTTATATGGTTATAAGTTTTTAAAGGCTAAAGGTACAGTAATATCCCTCTTCTGCTTGCAGAAACCTGATTCTGTGGCACCCCATAGCTATTTCGGGTGAGACTACAACTTGTTTGCAGGTTGTTGCTGAAAGGGCCAACACTGTGGGTCTTTTGTTGGTGCGAGGTTAATGGTATAAAACCCAGGTCTGCCCTATTGCCCAACAAATTGGTTCTGTTTCTGGTTGAACTCAGTATCTTCTCAAGAGGGGTTTATGTCGTATCTTGAGGGCTATGTTCTAGAGACCCTCTGTGAAGGAAATTGGTGATTGGCTTGATGAGACTTATCTGAAATTCCCTGAGCAAGAGAACAAAGATCCACGTCGTAGTGCAGACGAATTTTTACAAAGGTATGTTTTTTGTGATGTTTATGAAATTTTCTTTGGTAGTATCCGCATAGAGTTGCACCAGTGGTTATCCAGGTTGAAAGAGAGAAGGACTAACTTCCAAGACAGTCCGTTTCCTGCTTGGATCCCCGCAATAATTAATATATTGAAAAGGGTGAACAACGCGATATCTCGCGCTGTTGATAGCTGGACAACGCGAACCCTTGAAGCATTTGTGACGGAGTTCTCCATCGACATGAGTACTTCCTTTAGTGAAGTCGAGTGACAATTTTTCAAAGGACCAAGGGGTAAGTTTTTGAATTCATTCAGTTTGAGAATTAAAATGCTATTAGCTGAAAAAGGTATATTGCTCATTGAATCAGACTGTTAGATTTAGTATTACTAACCTATGTTTGCAATTGAAAACACCTTCGATGAGAAAAGTGGTTTGTTGTGAAGTGTCAAAATGTACAAGAGAGATTTTGGATCCTATTTCCTAGGTCAGCATACCGAGTCTTCCCATGTAAATCCTGCAAATTCAGAACCCGAAGAAACCCCTTCTATTGGAAACCCTCCGGTAACCCCGCAGCGCAAACCTGTTACTCTTGAGAACCCTAGCTCGAGTATTCCTGTCACAGGTCAGTCTACAACAACAAGTTCCCCCCGCCTACTTCCAGCCCCCCTCCAACCCCCCATAGATCCACTATGGCCCACATGCATGATGATATTAAGCTCCCTGTTTTCAAAGGAACTGGATCAGAGGATCCAGAACAGTTGTGGTTTTTATGTGAAGCAGTGTGGAATTCTAAGACCATTACGGATCCAGATGTCAGAAAGGCGCAGCTTGTTACTTCTTTCAGAGATCGAGCTTTGACCTAGTTCATGAAATTCTCCAGTAATCAGAGCCATACCTTAGATGATATTAAAGTAGCAATAATAAAATAATTTAAGAAGCCGAAATCTGAGTCGTAGTGTATCACTGAATTGAAAGAGATTCAGCAGAGGCGAGGAGAATCAGTGTGGGACTTTGATCAGCAGTTCAAAGTTCTACTTGACCAAGTCAGTTTCACCATTGGACCTGCGCAACACAAGGAATCGTTCATTGCAGCGCTGCTACCGCATATCAGAACTCCACTCATGCAACAGAAGGTTACTGACCAGCAAGAGGTTCTGGAAATCACGATGAAGCTTGAAACTTCTCCTGTCGAAGATAATTATGGTATCGCTCAAATCCAAGCACAGTTGGCAGCCATGGATCTAGAGCTGCGTGATATGAAGAAAGGAAAAACCGGTCGCGAAGAGGTTTGGTGTACACAATGTCGGGCAGAAGGTCATGCCAAGGAATAGTGTCCTGTGATCAGAAATTACCTAAATGCTGGTGCGCCAAAACCGTTTAACCCACAAGTTCTATATTGTGAGCTCTATCGAACAACAGGTCAGCATTGACTGAAAGAATTCTATCTGCTACAGAGGTATGGGAAAGTACCTAAGAACCCCTACTGCCAATTCTGTAAGTCCGTAGGACATAATGCAGATGAGTGTCGCACCTACGACGCCTATCGGGTACAAAATGAGGGACCGAGCAATGAGGGCTATGGTTACCACGGTGGTGCATCAGGTAGAGGTGATTTTGGAGGCCATGGTCGTGGTGGTATGGCTGGTAGAGGACGCGGTCAGGTGGTGTGTTATAACTGTAACCAGGCCGGACATCTGGCTCGCGCCTGTCGGAACCCAAATACGACATGTCGGTATTGCCGAGCAGTAGACCATGTGATCGAGCAGTGCCCACAGTTGATAGCTAAGATTCAGGACAGAAACAGTGCCCCTACTCAGAATATTCAGATGATTTCCATCGAGCAGAGACCTGCCTTAACCATTAATGTTGTTACCTGGAGTGGAGCTACGACGCACATACAGACTAAGGAGAAACAGCCTAACGAGGCTTGGGTTCGTAAGGCCCTCAAGAAAGTCCCCACATTTGATATCGACAGAGAAAAAGAGACATTCATGGAAGCCAAGAAATATTTTGCTGACCCTAGCACATATGAAGCACCTGCGCAACCACATCAGCAGCAATCGCAGCCGCAAGAAGCTTCGGCAGATAAAGTAAGTACATTGTCCTCCTTTTTACAGAGTTGCCTGAAGCTCTTAAGAAATCAGAGTGCTTTAAGTGAGTTGCAGAAAGCTATTGCTTCCTACAAACCTCAGCAAAGTTTTGGTCAGGAAAAAATTGTTAATAGAGTCAGAAGAAGTGGCAGGGAAATAAGATTGAATGCTCAGATAGGAGAGTATGATATGACTGATGTTATCTTGGACCTAAGATCAAAGGTAAATGTCTTAACTAAGCAAACTTGGGAACACATGGGAAGACCTACTCTTGATTGGTCCCCTATACAGTTGAGATTAGCCAATCAGCAGAAGATTGTGCCCCTAGGACGATTCCCTAGTGTCCCAATAGATATTGATGGAGTCTATACTGCCGCAGACTTTGAAGTTATTGAGATCATTGACGACAGCAACCCTTATCCAGCCCTGCTAGGTATTGAGTGGGAAATGGAAAATGATGCAGTCATTAACCTCAAAAAGAGACAGATGACTTTCGAAGGGAAAGAGTTGAGAGTCATAGTACCGCTGGACCCCTCACAAGGAGAAAGGTACACAGAACCACTCAGAGACGAAGATCAGAATGACCTGGATCACATCTACGACATCACAGCTAAGGAAGAAGATTATGTTGATCCTACTACCGAAGGTATCATAGATTGGCATTGTGACAGCTCTTGCATGATGGATTCAGATGACGGTCTAGAGAACTGGCAGAACAGACTTTACGAACTCCATGGACATAGATGTGCCAGAATTACCAAATCTCTTAGATGGCTTGGTACGCAGGTAAGAGGCCTACCTCTGTTTGATGGCTTGTCAGACCCACAACAGTTTATTGTACACTTTTCAGAACAGATACCAAATTCATAGAAAATGGAGACTCTGGATTCAGCATTCAGAGCCACAGCAGCCAGATGGTGGCATAGCCATAAGAAGTACATTCCTAGTTGCGAAGCTTGTCAGAAGTCCCTTTGCATGCGACTTTTTGGATCATCCCCAGGGGGTGCGATGCAGATTTGATGGAAAGACTAGCCCTCAGGAACATTTGGCATAGTGTTACGAAGCCTGGAAGCATATACCTTAGGAAGAATGGGTACATCGGTTTGTGCATACTCTGGACCCGATAGCAAGGAATTGGTACGCGGAGGCTGAGCTTCGCCAAGATACTGTAAGTTGGGATTGTCTTGTTGATAGCTTTGTGCTTACCTTTTTTACTAATGAATTTTGTCCAGATTTAGATGCAGCTATCAGGTTGATCCATACTAAGGTATTTGACGATCAAGAAGTAGTAGAATACTGCCCTGATTGGAAAACACCAGAAGCTTATGCAGTAGAATGTTATAACCTCGCAATTGACGAGGATGCTGATCCGCGCAATATTGATATTACTAAGTTAGAAGGACACTGTGACATACACAGACCAGCAGTCGAAGCCCCTGAAGTGACTCAGCCCCTAAAGACGCAGACAGTCAACATTGGATCAGAAGAACAACCTAAGTATGCTACCATTGGAGATTATTGGGATGACGAGATGGTAAGAAAAGTGACCCAACTTCTCCAAGAATATCAGGACCTATTTCCAACGAAGTTCTCAGAGATGAAAGGTATCCTTGGTGATATCGGCATGATGAATATCCCTTTGAAACCTGATGCGAAGCCTGTGAAACAGCGCTCGTATAGGTTGAACCCGAAGTATAAGGAAAAAGTTAGGATGGAGCTGGATAAGATGCTTACTGCTGGAATAATTGAGCCTGTTGAGGAATCCGAATGGGTCATTCCTATGGTGGTGCAAGAGAAGAAGACTAAGGGTGAAATCCGAATTTGTGTTGACCTAAGGAAGCTGAATGATGCTTGTCTACATGATCCCTTCCCCACCCCCTTTACAGATGAAGTGTTAGACAATGTTGGGGATCAAGAAGTATACTCTTTTACTGATGGATTTTCAGGATACCATCAGATCAGAATTGCTCTAGAGGATCGACATAAGACAACCTTTCCTACAGAAATGGGATCCTTCCAGTATACAGTTATGCCCTTTGGGTTGAAAAATGCACCTGCTATATTTTCTAGAGTAGTCATCTCTGCGTTTAAGGAATTTATACATAAATTCTTAGAAGTTTATTTTGATGATTGGACTATCTTTGGGCTACTAAAAGACCATATAGCTAGTTTGAGACTTATGCTGGACAAGTGTAGACAACATTAGATTTCCTTGAACTTAAAAAAATGTATCTTTTGTGCACCTTTTGGAATTTTGCTGGGTCATATTGTCTGTAAGCAAGGATTGATGATGGATCCTGTGAAGATAGCTATCATTGTGAACCTGCCACCTCCGAAGTCCGTCAAACAACTCTGCATGACGCTTGGTCACACTGGATATTACAGGAAATTCATCAAAGGATATGCTCAGATTACAGCCCCGATGGAAAAGCAGTTGAAGAAAGATATTAAGTTCGAGTGGACCCCTAAGTGCCAAGCAAGCTTGGATATTTTGAAGGAAAAGATGGTCACTGCCCCCATCTTAGTATTCCCTGACTTGAATAAGGAGTTTCATGTGCATGTCGATGCATCCTCTATTGCTCTGGGTATAGTATTAGCTCAGTCAGGTGCAGGACATATCAATCACCCTATTTCTTTCGCAAGTTAGAAATTGTCCACTTCAGAGAAAAATTATACTACAACAGAACGAGAAGGTCTTGCTATGGTGTATGCACTACAGAAGTTTCAACATTATCTGTTAGGATCTCATTTTAAGATGTTCACTGACCATTTTGCTTTGAAGTATTTGGTTAATAATCCTGTGCTAGGTGGACGGATATGCAGATGGTTGATTCTGTTTTAGGAATATGACTTTGAGATCATAGTTAATCCTGGAAGACTTAACCTAGGACCTGACCACTTGTCGAGGCTCGAATCGGGAGAAGAACCTACCAATTTGGACGAAGGTCTTCTTGATGCCCAGTTGTTTGCTATCCAGATGGTTGATGAATACTTCCAGGATATTGTTCAGTATTTGTCTACAGGTTTTCCACCCGCTGAGATGAAAACACAACAGAACAAGTAGCTGGTGGTTTGAGCAGCAAACTTTACCCTAATAGCAGGATAGTTGTATAAAATGGGACCAGATGAAATACTGCGCAGATGTGTCTTGGAGCATGAAAAACCACTGATTTTGGCTGAGGCACACTACGGAGCAGTAGGAGGTCATTATGCAGGAAAAGCTACAGCACAGAAGATTTTGACAGCTGGATTGTGGTGGCCCACAATTCACAAGGATGCAAGAGACTATTGCCACAGCTGCGACATCTGTCAAAGGACAGGCAAACCATCAAGGAGGGATGAGATTCCTCTAGCCCTGTAGGTAAATTTAGAAGCATTTGATAAGTGGGTTATTGATTTTGTTGGCCCTATCAATCCCCCTACGAAGAAATCAGGAGCAAGATACATCATCAAAGCAACTGATTACCTTACCCGATGGGCCGAAGCTCAACTAGTCAAGAACTGTAGCGCTGCCACAGCTGAGAAGTTCATCTTCGATAATATCTTGTCCAAATTCGGGTGCCCTAGAATTCTTATGAGTGATAAAGGATCACATTTTCTAAATAAGACTATTGAAGTATTGACTGATGAATTTCAAGTATATCATCAGAAGAGTACTGCCTATCATCCACAAGCAAATAGCACCGTGGAAGCTTTTAACAATATCCTTGAGCATGCCCTAACGAAGGGTTGCAATGTTAACAGAAATGACTGGGATCTTTGAATTCCAGCAGTACTATGGGCTTATAGAACCACATGCAAGAAGTTGACAGGCCACACACCTTTTAGGTTGGTCTATGGGCAAGAAGCAGTCATGCCCATGGAGTACATTGTTCCTAGCCTCAGAATATCTGCTTTCACAGAGATGGATGATCCAACTGTAATGACCGAAAGGTTGACGAAGATACTAGAACTTGAAGAAGACATATTTATTGCAGGGTTCCAGCAGCAAGTACAGAAAGCTCGAGAAAAATCATGGCATGATAGACACATCAAGAAGAAGCAGTTCCAGCAGGGTGATCTTATGCTCTTATATGACAGCAAATTCATGAAATTCCCAGGTAAGTTCAAGACCCATTGGAAAGGACCATACATAGTGCAGAAAATTACTGATGGTGGTGCAGTCTAGTTAGCTAAGTTGAATGGAGAAATATTACCTTCTATGGTAAATGGCAGCCGTTTGAAGAAGTACAAGGACAAGCCGCAACCTCCCAATCAGAAGTAACACCAAGAAGGAAAGTCTAAGTACCAAGAACAGTTGAAATTGGGTGCTAGACTATAATGAAGCTGTCCTCGAAGCTACGCAGTATTGAATATTGTCAAAATTTGAAGGTTGAAGTTTGGTTGCTGCTTAGGTCAGAAGGGTCAAAGGTCAATAGCGTGTCGACGGTACTCATTCAAGCGAAGTTGAAGTTGGTGGTTATGTCGAGGGAGAAAAGTGTGTCGCAGCCTCAAATGTGACTGATGGGACAAAACTAGATTTGGCGATACCGGCACGTGAACTGCCTTAACTGCCAGTAATGATGAAGATTTTGGGAAAATCTAGCGTTGTGGGAATAGGATTTTCGGCCCTCCACCATATTTGGCATCATTAATGCACCATGATGACAAATTATATTGCAGGATTCTATAAGAAGCCACACCAGCCTGTGATTCCTGCATTGGGCATTTCTTTGAATTTCTTTAGTTCGAACCATGTCGAATGATTGTGAAGTCCAGGAGTTACTACGAGAGTTCAGGGAGAGAAGTCTGCAGAACCTTCTGAGCAATCCACCCGTGCAGCCATGTTCAACCAAGGCATAGAGAAAGGCAGAAGTGTGCTCTATGTCACACAAAGAAAAGCATTGCTCCTCATGGGAAAGCTCGAAAACATCCCAAGGCATATCCCCCTAGTTTAGCAGAACCGGGGCGGCTGTTTGTCTTATGCATATTGACACGCAGTTCGGGGGACCC
Source organism: Pseudotsuga menziesii (assembly GCA_001517045.1). NCBI lineage: Eukaryota > Viridiplantae > Streptophyta > Pinopsida > Pinales > Pinaceae > Pseudotsuga > Pseudotsuga menziesii. The sequence continues at coordinate 54,559 of LPNX011167668.1, forward strand.
TAAGTTGTGGATGGTCAAGTGTTCGGCAAGCAGATCGAAGGATGGGGTCGTCGATAGATTCCGAAGGCCTTAACCAGCATAAATATTCTGAAGGCAAGGAACAAGCCATCGACAACAGCAGGCATCACTTCAACAAGCATCGCACTATGTTTTCGCCAACAAGATTCTACCACGAGAAAAGTAGATGAGTGCCCCGGGATGGGACACTGGTGAGTCTTAGGGGCCTATTGGGGCGCGCACCCTAATGGTCCTTAAGGTGGGTAAATCCATGGGTTTATGGGAGTTGTAAGCGGAGTTACGACTCAAAATATTCTTAGGGGTGTCGGGGTTAAGTAAAAGCCTTCTCATTGTAATAAACCCATGGTTTAAGTCCAGGGTTTAGGGTTTGGTGTTCCCATGGTTTGAGTCCATGGTTTTGTAATAGTGCGTTGTATAAATAGGCACTTGTGTAAAGAAGTAAGGTTAGGCTTTTAATGTAAGATGAATTGATGTAAAGCTAAGGCTATTTTGTAAGAAAGGTTAAGTCCCAGCTGTGTGCGTGGACAACCTCTGCAGCTGTGTGCACAAAGGGTTGTGGGTGGTTAAGAAGATTTGCAGCTGTGTGCGCAGAGGCCTGCTGCTGTGTGCGTGGCTTTGAGGACTTGAAGAGATCTGCAGCTGAGTGCGCAGATCAGAACTGTGGTTTTTGTAAAGAGTTGAATAAAACACAGTTCTATGGACGTAACCCCTACACTGGGGGTGAACCACGTTATATCTGGTGTTGTGGTTCTTTTGTGTTGTGGTTTTTTATGTTCTGTTATGCATTGATAAATATATATCTAATAAGTAAGATCGTTGCTAAACACTAACTTCGCTGTGAATTCCCAGTAAAGGGTTAAGCAAGTCACTATTTGTTTATCTATCTGTGAAGTTATATATGTGAATGTCGAAGCTCTGTGTTATATGGTTATAAGTTGTTAAAGGCTAAAGGTACAGTAATATCCCTCTTCTGCTTCCATAAACATGATTCTGCGGCACCCCATAGCTATTTCGGGTGAGACTGCAACATGTTCGCAGGTTGTTACCAAAAGGGCCAACACTGTGGGTCTTTTGTTGGTGCGAGGTTAATGGTATAAAACCCGGGTCTGCCCTATTGCCCAACACATGTATAGGGAAATAGAGCACTTCAATAACATGATCATGAACAAGATTTATGATGAAGTGCATGTGTAGCTCAATGTGTTTGTTGCGCTAATATAGAACTGGATCTTTGGAAAGCTTGATGGCACTTTGATTGTCACACCAAAGTGGAGTAGGCTGCTGCTGCTTGAATCCAAACTCTGAAAGGATCTGTCGAAGCAATAAAGCTTCCTAACTGGCATTAACTGTGGCTCGATATTCAGCTTGTACTGAAGAAAGAGAAAGAGCTTGTTGTTTCTTACAAGCCCAAGTGATAGGTCCAGATCCCATACTGAAAACATAACCTGCAGTAGACTTTAGATCATCAGGATCGCCGGCCCAATCTGAATCAATGAAACCAACCAACAAAGATTTCCCCCCTGTACTGTAATGAATCCCAAACTGAATTGTACCTCAAATATATCGAAGTATTTTTTTTGCTGCTTTCCATTGACTTTCATGAGGAGTTTTTATATAATGGGCAAAATGACCAATGACAAAGGAAAGGTCAGGAGGGGAATGAGTCAAGTATAAAATACTACCAACAAGTTGACGATACAAGGTGGAATCTACTTCAGGGGAAGTACAAGTGGCAGAAAGTTTGACTCTAGATTGGAAGGGAGAAGGGGCTGGATTACAATATTCCATGTGGAAGTGACGAAGAAGGTCACAAGCATACTTAGACTGGGAAAGAAAGATTCCTTCTTTGGTTTGCAAGACTTGGAGACCAAGAAAATAATGCAAATGTCTTAAGTCTGACATTTCAAAATTTTTCTTAAGACTGGATTTCACATGGGTTATAAGTTTAGGGTCACTACCAGTAAGGATAAGATCATCAACATAAAGAACAAGTATGATGAGATGGTTTCCTACTTTCTTGGTATAGACATTGGGGTCAGAATGGAATTTAGAAAAACCACTGTCAAGGAGAAATCTATCCATTTTGGCATACCAAGCTCTAGGAGCTTGCTTAAGGCCATATAAGGATTTCTTAAGGAGACAAACAAGGCTAGAGTTATTCTGAATATATCCAGGAGGTTGTTCCATGTAAATTTCCTCATGTAAATCAGCATGTAAGAAGGCAGACTTGACATCCATTTGATGGACTTCCCAGTTATGTAAGGCTGCAAGGGAAAGAACAAGGTGGATGGAGTTCATTTTTGCTACAGGGGCAAATATTTCATTGTAGTCAATCCCTTCAGCTTGGAAAAAACCTTTGGCAACTAACCTTGCCTTAAGTCTTTCAACACTTCCATTTGATGCATACTTAGTTCTGTAGACCCATTTACATCTGACAAGTTTTCTTCCTTTTGGAAGAGGAACAAGATCCCAAGTATCGTTTGCCATTAAGGAACGATATTCTTCATCCATATCTGCATCCCAATCTAGATTTCCTGAAGCTTCTGCAAAAGTTTCTAGATCATGATTCTTGAAAACTTGAGCCAAAATAGAAGAGGCTCACTGAAACTGAGAACGTGTTCGACGTTGATCTCTAGGATCATCGGCAAGATCACCAGCTGCTTCACATGTTGAACGGACCAATCGAGGAAGTATTGGTGTTGGTACAATTGGAGGAACATGAGCAGGCGGAGGTGGATTTTCATCCTCACTGTAATCATCAGAAACTAGAGTTGGAAACCTGTCAAGGAAGTTGAAAGAAGAAGAAGAAGTCACAATCGCTGAATCAAGATTGCAGGCCAAAGATAGCACACCTGCCAAGTTAGGCTCACAGGCCAAGAGATTTTCATCAAATTTAACATCTCTTCTAATGATTATATCATGTGAATGGGTCTGAAGAAGTTTATAACCTTTTACATCTTCAAGATATCCAACAAATATGCACTTTTCACTTTTAGGCTATAATGCTTTCCGTTTTTCATCCGAAATGTGAGCCTATGCTTCATAACCAAACACACGAAAGTGACTTACATCTAGTTTAATTTTACTCCATGTTTCTTTTGGTTTTATACCTTGTAAAAATTTAGTAGGTGTGTGATTTACTATGTAATTTGCACAATTTATGGCCTCAGCCCAATATTGAATACTTAGTCCCTTAGATTGGATCATACAATTAGCCATTTCTTTTAAAGTGCGGTTCTTCTGTTCAGCTACACCATTTTGTTGTGGTGTATATGGAACAATGTGCTGTTGTTGGATTCCTTGTTCAGTGCAAAAATTAGTGAACTTGTTGTTAACATATTCTCCTCCATTGTCAGATCTTAACTTAATAATTTGATGACCAGATTGTTTTTCTACAAGGGCCTTGTAGGCCAAGAACATGTTAAATACTTCGCTCTTAAGTTTTAGGAAGTAAACCCAAGTGCATCTGGAGTAGTCATCAATGAAATTTAAGAAATATTTGAAACCAGAAAAGGAAGCAGATGGAAGAGGGCCATACAAGTCACTTGCACAAGCTCCAAGGGAACCGAGGCATGCTAAGATGCACATTTGTCAAAACTGTCCCGATGATGTTTTTCGAGTACACAATTGGAACAAACACCATCCTTGCAAGATACCATTGGAAGACCAATCACCATATTGTCTTTACATAGTTGTTGCAATGAGCGATAATTTAAGTGACCAAATTGCTCATGCCAAAGTTTGCTCAATTTATCACTATGAGCAACAAAAACTGAAGGAAAAGGTGATGACCCAAAGTTGTTAAATTTGTAGAATCTGGTAATATCATCAACAGTTCCAGTAGCAATGACATTTTGAGGATTTTTAAAATCCTTAATTACAACTTGGTGAGGTGTAAATGTCATAGTTTTACCTTCACCTGAATGAGTAATTTGATAGACTGATAACAAATTGCAGGAAATTTTTGGAACACATAGTACATCACTGAAATGACTATTTTCTACTGGAACTATTCCAGATCTTACAGCACTTAGAGATCTATCATCACCAACAAATATTTGTTTGGTGTTACATTCATGCATAGTAGAAAATATGGATTGATCCTTAGCCATATGATAAGATGCTCCAGAATCAATGAGCCATTCATTTGAAGTAGAAGAAGAAGATGCAGTATAAGAGTAACTAGAAGCACAAAGTGAATGCCCATGAGAGTTAGATTCTGAAGACGAATCTATGTTGATGTGGTGCTTCTTCATTGCTGCTTCGAAGGCTACCATCTTCTTGAAACACTTAGATTCATCATGATTATCTTTCTCACAAAAATTGCAATGACGCTCATTCTTATTTCCTTTTTTCTTGGATCCTTTATCATTTTTTAAAGAAGGAGCTGACTGAGAGGGTTTGGGACCTTTATTGTTTGGCTTATTATTGCGAAAATTCTGTTTCTTGGGAGGCTTGGACTTTTCTTTCTGTTGGGACAATAAGGCTTTTCTGGATGTATCTAAGTGTTTCAAGAAGATGGGAGCCTTGGAAGAAGCAATGAAGAAGCACCACATCAGCATAGATTCGTCTTCAGAATCTAACTCTCATGGTATCGGATCTTTTATGAAGAACCGCTTTTGGTTTTGATCTAGATCTAGAACCGGTGTTGCCGAAATTTTGAAAGGGTTTCTGGTTCTAGATTTTCTGTACATTTTTTGCTTGTGGGAGCTATTGCATTGCATCTGGAGTGCCGTTTCCATTGGGAAATAGTTTTCGTTTCACTGAAAACTGTTTCTGGTTGTTCCAGAAACACCCATTTCGGCAAATCTGAAGGTATAATGTTATAGTGACTGATTTGTTTTTTTTAAATATCTCATATTTTATCAGTTTATTATTAGATCTTTTCTATTTTAGTCTCGGATTGTTGCCTTCCTTGACTGTGTATGCTCTTTGTCATGCACCTTGCGCGATCGCGGCGAATCAGAAACAGTAAGGGAAAGTTTTTTTTTCTTGTCTTCTCGGCTATGTATGTTCTTTGCCGTGCACCTTGTGCGATCACAGCAAATCAGAAACAACGAGAAAACTTGAAAATGTAAACTTTCTGGGTAAGTTAACCAAGATCTAACCTCATTATGTGGAAAAAAAAATTTTGTTTTTGTTTTCGTTTTTTTTTGTGATTTGCAGGAAAAGAAAGCAAGCACAGAAAATGAGAGAGAAGAGGTGTAAAAAAAAAAAAAAAACCCTTCCTCTTTCCATACTTTTACATACCTTTTAAGCTTAGCTCACTTGTCCAAAGTTGCTTTACACCTTGATAAGTCTTGAGTTCAAGTCTTATCAAGCTACTTTTTAGTGCATGCAATTTCTATTTTCAAGTTACTTTATTGTAAAAGTGGGTCTCACATAAATAAAATAAAATAAAAGTGAGTCACTTAAGTCTTTTAATTTATTACCGCACTATTTAAAAGTCACATTATTGTAAAAGTGACCATCACTTATTCTACAAAAGTGATTCATTTCAAAGGAAATTTATTATAAAAGTGATTGTCGAAGGTTGATCTTGAGAAGATGGGGCTTGTTTTTTTTAGTTGGTCAAGTTAATATCTGCCACATCACTATTGGGGACATCTTCAACATTTTCTTTGATCAAGCATAACTTCATCATCCAGAATCAATTTTAAGTGCCATTTTTTTTAAAACCACATATTTTTTCGAGCTCTTTGCATCCAGTTAGTTAGTTTCTATTTTTTCAGCTATTATTTTATAGTATGGACGCCCCTTATGATATTATACTTACAAGATGGAAATCTCATATGGAGGATGTTCTACGAAGTAGGGGACTTTTCAAGATAACCTCAGGGAAAGAAACAGAACCCACTGATGATGATGATAAAATTAAATGGGAAAATAGATGTGATGAAGCTCGTGGATTTATTAGGATGTCAATCTCTATTGATTTGCGATTTCACATATCTGGCATTAATGAACCTGATAAAGCTTGGGAAAAGTTGAAATCTGTGTTTCGTAAACACAATGAAATTCAGGGTCATCAACTTGAGAATGAGTTGCTTTCCTTGAATCCAAATGATTTTTCATGCATTCAAGATTATTTATCTAAGTATAAAACTCTTAGACTCTTATGTGTAGTATGAAAGATTAAGAAAGAAGACAAACAATATATTTATCATATTCTTTCCAAACTTGGACCTGCATATTCTGTTTTTGTATCTACATTCTACTCCATGAAAGAACCCTTGACTGCAGCTAGCTATTAAGAACCTAGTCTTGAATCCTTTTGTGATTCCTTAATTAGAGAGCAAGAGAAGCTCATTCATCTTGGAATAATTAACAATGCAGATACATCTGGGAAAGCCTTATTGTCCCAATAGAAAGAAAAGTCCAAGCCTCCCAAGAAACAGAATTTTCGCAATAATAAGCCAAACAACAAGGGTCCCAAACCCTCTCAGTCAACTCCTTCTTTAAAAAATGACAAATGATCCAAGCAAAAAGGAAAGAAAACTGAGCGTCATTGCAATTTTTGTGGGAAAGATAATCACGATGAATCTAAGTGTTTCAAGAATATGGTAGCCTTGGAAGCAGCAATGAAGAAGCACTACATCAGCATAGATTTGTCTTCAGAATCCAACTCTCATGGATATGCACTTTGTGCTTCTGGATACTCTTATACTGCATCTTATTCTTCTACTTCAAATGAATGGCTCATTAATTCGAGAGAATCTTATTATATGGCTAAGGATCAAGCCATATTTTCTACTATGCATGAATGTACCACCAAACAAATATTTGTTGGTGATGATAGATCTCTAAGTGTTGTAGGATCTGGAAGAGTTTCAGTAGAAAATGGTCATTTCAGTGATGTACTATGTGTTCCAAAAATTTCCTGCAATTTTTTATCAGTCTATCAAATTACTCATTCAGGTGAAGGTAAAACTGTGACATTTACACCTCACCAAGTTGTAATCAAGGCTTTTAAAAATCCTCAAAATGTCCTTGCTACTGAAACTGTTGATGATATTACCAGGTTGTACAAATTAACAACTTTGGGTCATCACCTTTTCCTTCAGTTTTTGTTGCTTATAGTGATAACTTGAGCAAACCTTGGCATGAGCGATTTGGTCACTTAAATTATCGTTCATTGCAACAACTATGTAAAGACAATATGGTGACTGGTCTTCTGATGGTATCTTGCAAGGATGGTGTTTGTTCCAGTTGTGTACACGAAAAACATCATCGAGACAGTTTTGACAAACATGCCTCTTGGCACGCCTCGGTTCCCTTGGAGCTTGTGCATAGTGACTTGTGTGGCCCTCTTCCATCTGCTTCCTTTTCTGGTTTCAAATATTTCTTAACTTTCATAGATGACTACTCCAGACACACTTGGGTTTACTTCCTAAAACTTAAGAGCGAAGTATTTAACATGTTCTTGGCCTACAAGGCCCTTATAGAAAAACAATCTGGTCATCAAATTATTAAGTTAAGATCTGACAATGGAGGAGAATATGTTAACAACAAGTTCACTAATTTTTGCACTGAATAAGGAATCCAACAATAGCACACTGTTCCATTTACACCACAACAAAATGGTGTAGCTGAACGAAAGAACCGCACTTTAAAAGAAATGGCTAATTGTATGATCCAATCTAAGGGACTAAGTCTTCAATATGGGGTTGAGGCCATAAATTGTGCAAATTACATAGTAAATCGCACACCTACTAAATTTTTACAAGGTATAACACCGGAAGAAGCATGGAATAAAATTAAACCAGATGTAAGTCACTTTCGTGTGTTTGGTTGTGAAGCATGGGCTCACATTCCGGATGAAAAACAGAAAGCATTGTAGCCTAAAAGTGAAAAGTGCATATTTTTTGGATATTTTGAAGATGTAAAAGGTTATAGACTTCTTCAGCCCCATTCACATGATATAATCATTAGAAGAGATGCTAAATTTTATGAAAATCTCTTGGCCTGCGAGCCTAACTTAGCAGGTGTGCCATCTTTGGCCTGCGAGCCTGATTCGGCGATTGTGCCTTCTTCTTCTTCTTCTAGCTTTCTTGATAGATTTTCAACTCCAGTTTTCGATGATGACAATGAGGATGAAAATACACCTCTTCCTGCTCATGTTCCTCCAATTGCACCAGCACCAATACTTCCTCGATGGGTTCGTTCAACATGTGAAGTAGCTAGTGATCTTGCCGGTGATCCTAGAGATCAATGTCGAACACGTTCATAGTTTTAGCGAGCCTCTTTTCTTTTGGCTCAAGTTTTCAAGAATCATGATCTAGAAACTTTTGCAGAAGCTTCAGGAAATCTAGATTGGGATGCAGCTATGGATTAAGAATATCGTTCCTTAATGGAAAACGATACTTGGGATCTTGTTCCTCTTCCAAAAGGAAGAAAACTTGTCAGATGTAAATGGGTCTATAGAACTAAGTATGCATCAGATGGAAGTGTTGAAATACTTAAGGCAAGGTTAGTTGCCAAAGGTTTTTCCCAAGTTGAAGGGATTGACTACAATGAAACCTTTTCCCCTATAGCAAAAATGAACTCCATCCACCTTGTTCTTTCCCTTGTAGACTTACATAACTGGGAAGTCCATCAAATGGATGTCAAGTCTGCCTTCTTACATGGTGATTTACATAAGGAAATTTACATGGAACAACCTCCTGGATATGTTCAGAATAACTCTAGCCTTGTTTGTCTCCTTAATAAATCCTTATATGGTCTTAAGCAAGCTCCTAGAGCTTGGTATGCCAAAATGGATAGCTTTCTCCTTGACACTGGTTTTTCTAGATGCCATTCTGACCCCAATGTCTATACCAAGAAAGTAGGAAACCATCTCATCATACTTGTTCTTTATGTTGATGATCTTATCCTTATTGATAGTGATCCTAAACTTATAACCCATGTGAAATCTAGTCTTAAGCAAAATTTTGAAATGTCAGACTTAGGACATTTGCATTATTTTCTTCAAGTCTCCAAGTCTTGCAAACCAAAGAAGGAATCTTTCTTTCCCAGTCTAAGTATGCTTGTGACCTTCTTCATCTCTTCCACATGGAAGATTGTAAACCAGCCCCTTCTCCCTTCCAATCTGGATTCAAACTTTCTACCAGTTGCACTTCCCCTAGAGTAGATGCCACCTTGTATCGTTAGCTTGTTGGTAGTCTTTTATACTTGACTCATTCCCGTCTTGACCTTTCCTTTGACGTTGGTCGTGTTGCCCGTTATATGAAAACTCCTCATGAAAGTCACTGGAAAGCAGCAAAAAGAATACTTCGATATATTCAAGGTACAATTCAGTTTGGGATTCATTACAGTATAGGGGGGAAACCTTTGGTGGTTGGTTTCACTAATTCAGATTGGGCTGACAATCCCGATGATCGAAAGTATACTGCGGGTTATGTTTTCATTCTGGGATCTGGACCTATCACTTGGGATTGTAAGAAACAACAAGCTCTTGCTCTTTCTTCAGCAAAAGCAGAATATCGAGCCGTAGTTAATGCCATTCAGGAAGCTTTATGGCTTCGACAGATCCTTTCAGAGTTTGGATTCGAGCAGCAGCAGCCTACTCCACTTTGGTGCGATAATCAAAGTGCCATCAAGCTTGCCAAAGATCCAGTTCTACATCAGCGCAGCAAACACATTGAGATACACATGCACTTCATCAGAAATCTTGTTCATGATCACGTTATTGAAGTGCTCTATTTCCCTATAGATGATCAAGTTGCAAACATATTCACCAAGTCTCTTACAGAAGCGAGTTTTTCTAAACTTCGGTCTATGTTAGGAGTTCAGGAATGTGTCCTTAAGGGGGGATAGGCTCTAATGCCTCCTTCCTTCTCCTAATAGTGTCACTTTTGTAAATCCTTCAATCCTATCCCAAGTTGTTATTAAGAGGGGATGTTAGGATATTTAGACACTTAGGAGTTAGTTAAGATCAACTTGTGTAATATATCCATTAGGTAAAAGTGTGTTTCTTTAGTATGCATTTGTAAATATTCTAATCTGATAGTCACGATATGTTCTAGACATAGAGTGATTCGACGGGTCAACTTCTCTTAGATCATACCTACCATTGATCCGTGGCTTAACACCCGATTGGTCTATGATCTCTATTTAAAGAGCATAGAGGGTCCTTGGCTAGTTGATTGATTATGAGAAGCTCATGTAATTTTCTTTCTTTTGCATAATAAATTACTCCAAGTAGCTATTTGGCTGGGGCCATGGGTTTTTTCCCTCTCTAAGGTTTTAACCACGTGACAAACATCAATGTGTTGATCTATGATCTATTTGTGTGAAGCGGTTACTGAAGGTGTTCAGTCTTTTGCGAGTACCCTGTGTACCCGAACATTTTTACTCAAATTTCAAGTGGGAGAGCTCGTTGGATGCGGAATTTAATTTCGCATCCAACAAGTACCCACAATGCATACTTTTGACGGACCCCGCTACCCCAAAAACAAGAAATACTTGAAAAAATGTGATGATGACATCATCATCACGTTTTTTTAGGTATTTTTTTTGGGGGGTAGCAGGGTCCATCAAAAGTATGCAGTGTGGGTACTCATTGGATGCGGACTTAAATTTCACATCCAACAAGCTCTCTAGCAAATAATTTGAGTAAAAACACAGGGCGATATGTTGAAAATATGAACACAAAAAGTTTTTTTTTCATTCTTCCTCCAAGATTAATAACTATTATTTTATTATTTTCCTTAGGAGGCCCATTTTAGACCTCAAATTTCCTCTAATGTGGGAAACTAGCCCCATGAACATGAACATACATAAAATGATGAAATAAAATTTTTAAAACATAAAAATTGTTAAGATGCATAGTCATTCACATACACAGCGGAAGCAAACATACATTGAGGCATTCAACATGTTCACCATAGTTCATTAGCCATCAAATATAATTGCAGAGATGAAATAGACAAGGATACTCATCTTATAAATAAGTCATCCCACAACCAGCTACGTCGCTACAATGTTCCACCCAACCATAGGCCAGCGTGCTCATTAATCTCTCAGCAACACTGCCACCCTCGAGCTGGGAATGATTCCCCAAGGAATAAGGGACTAAGCAGGCTTACACATAGCCAAGGTACACAAATCAGCCAAGCCCACACAGTAGGTTTTATCAGGCTATCAAGGAGCTGGGAGAAGCTAAATCCTAAGCTAGTGAGATCATGGAATAGCTAAGGACTCCTACACCAGGGCTAGCCTGACTCCTAAGACACCAACACACACTAGGCACTAGGAATCAATCCCTTCTTTGCTTCACAGTCCCTCAAGCCCTGATTTCCCTTGCCAGTGATCTCCTGGGGTTGTGGAGAATAAACTCAGCCATATAACTCTCTTTGTGTGGCTCCCAAACCCAGGTTTCTCAAGCATACCCATCCTTCAATCCCACTCCACACAGTCTAAAGACCAACCACTGCGTGCATGCATCAAAACCAATCTATTCACAGCTGGGACAGGGGAAAATTGATCCCTAAGTCGTTCTTGGCCCTATCATGGCCAAAACGACTCAACAACAACCTACAACAGCTCAAGAATGCACATGAGACAACAATAAGTGAACAACATGGGGAAAACAATAGAAACCACAAAATCAAGGAAATAACAACAGCCCCGGTACCCGACGAAGTAATAGGACATTACACAGTCCAGACATATCCAACAACTTTGGAAAACAATGGTCCTTCATTCATGATGAATTCACAACACATTTTCACAGTTGACAATGGTGGATTAAACACAAATTCTCTACGTGAACAGGAGGGAAACATCCCACAAAGGAAAACCACCGAAAAACATCTCACAGTCTGACAATGGAGAAAGGGAAAATGATTATTTGCCAAGATCGGAGAAAGAACTGATCCACAGACCAACAATCCATTAGAGAAGGGAGAACCAAAACCCAATCAATGGATCATGGATCCTTTTAAATCAGCTCGGTGTGAGGGAAAATGAATGGCCAATGATGGGGAGAGTGGACAGAACAAAAAAGGTTGGTATACCAAGCAGCGTGCGAGGAAACCACTCCCAGCCTGTGTGTGTGACCGAACAAGCTGGTAGAGAGTGCGTGGGGGTAGTATTCCACCCACCACTACCCAACATTAACTTCCCAACTAGCATAGGGGCTTAAGTGGCTGACACCTAGCTTTTCCCCAATGGCTCCCACGGGTTAGACAATTCCCCCCTTAAACTTAGGAAATCATGCCCTTTTCATTAACGTTGCACCGTCGCAGTTGGTTGTAGGTTTTTGATTAGTTTTGCATGTTTACATGATTCCAGAACTATAAGGTGTCGAATGGCATGATGTACCATCGGCAACGATCCCAATTGCCGAAACATAACACAACCAAATCGATGGTGGGGCTATTGCCTTTAGCTCCTCACCATGATTAATTACGATATATACATCATGTACCTTTAATGCAAATAGGGTCAAAACCGGGGTGTTACACAAAGATTAAGTTTTCCAAGGGAGTCTGTCAAGGTTGTATCCTAGGAAAACACCCAGAGCACAAATTTGAGAGAGCTAGTCATGAGAGATCCTCTGCACCTCTTGAGTTGATCCACAGTGATGTTGCTGGTCCATTTCCTCATATGTCCATGATTCAAGCCAAATATGCACTGACCTTCATATATGACTTTTCCAGATATTGCTGGGTTTACTTCCTAAAGCATACGTCTGAAGTTTTTGACCTCTTCAAAGTCTTTAAGGCCTTGGTTGAAAACTAGTCTGGGAGGAGACTCAAGATCCTCAGATATGACAATGGTGGTGGGTATGTCAATTTTGATTTCATTCAATATTTTAAAGATGTAGGTATTCAGATGCATCATTCAATCCCTTACACACCACAGCAAAATGGTGTTGCTGAGAGAAAGAAGAGATCACTGAAGGAGATACCATCCTGCATGATGGAGGCTAAGACTTTTCCACCAAAGTTTTGGGCCAAGGATATAAACTGTGCATCCTACATCTAGAATAGGGTGCCTCATAAACAACTTGATGGTATGACTCCTTTCTAATCTTGGAGTGGGAACAAGCCAAATGTAACCCATTTCAGGATTTTTGGCTCAAAGGCTTGGGCTAGAATTCCAACTGAAAAGAGAAAGGATTTGCAGCCCAAAATCCAAGAGTGCCTATTTGTTGGGTATTCTTAAGATTCAAAAGGGTACAAGCTGATCAACTTGAGCACTAACAAAGCCTTCGTTGAAAGAAGTGTTTAGTTCCAAGACGAGCCTTTAGTAGCAGTTGAAGTTGGAGAGTCTTCTTCACCACCAGATCCATTGAATGTAAGTGGATAGACAAATGAGTTTGTTGATTTTGATATGTCAGATAGTGATGATTTAATTGTAGATCTTGATAGTCCTACAAGACCAAAATGGGCAGCAAATACCATTCATGTAGCTGGGGAACTATCTGGAAATCCTAGTGACCCTAGGAGGACTAGATCTTAGTTTGAGAGTGCCATGTGTATGAAAGACCCTTTGTTTGTAGAGAAGTGCTATTTGATGGTTGAATCAGACCCATGGAAATATGAATATGTAGCACATGATCCAAGATGGAAAACAACCATGAAAGGAGAATTCAGCTTGCTCCAGAAGAACAACACTTGGGAACTAGTTGATCTTCCCCCAGGGAGGAAGCTAGTTCAATGTAAGTGGGTTTTCAAGACTAATTTTGTTTCTGATGGTTCACCTTTGAAATATAAGGAAATATTGGTAGCCAAGGGCTAATCACAAGTAGATGGTATGGACTACAATGAAACCTTTTCACCAGTGGCAAAGATGGACTCCATAAGGATAGCTTTAGCCATTGCAGCTTCGAAGCAGTGGGAGGTACATCACATGGATGTGAAGTGTGATTTCCTAAATGGAGATTTCACTAAATATATTTACATGAAACAACCTCAAGGTTTTGTTTCTAATCCATCTTTTGTGTGCAGGTTAAAGAAATCATTGTATGGGCTCAAGCAAGCCCCCAGGGCTTGGTATGCTAAGATTGATGGCTTTCTGGTGTCATTGAGTTTTGTTCGATGCAAGTATAATCCTAATGTTTATTTGAAACTGATTCATGGTTCTTTGATTATTATTGTCTTGTATGTGGATGACCTTCTAATTACAGGAAGTTCAAAGAAATAGATTGCCTCCTTGAAGGATGCAATGAACCATGCATTTTCTATGACTGATTTGGGATTGTTGAGCCAATTATTGGGTCTTGAAATTTCTCAATACCAACATGGAATCAAAGTACATCAGTCCAAGTATGCCTTATATTTACTGAACAAGTTCAACATGAAATATTTCAAGCCAAGCAAGACTCCCTTCCTTTTAGGAGTTAAGCTTGAAGAAGAAGGTTCTTCTCCTATGGTAAATAATACACTGTATAGGCAGTTGATTGGGTGTTTTATTTACCTTACACGCACTCGACCTGATATATCTTATGCAGTTAGTGTGGCTTTAAGATACATGGATCAGCCTCATGAGATCCATTGGAGAGCATCCAAAAGGATCCTTAACTTTGTTCAAGGAAGAAGAACTCATGGGATCTTCTATAAAGCTAAATCTGATCTTGATTTGATTGGGTTTATTGACAGTGATTAGGAAGGTGACAACACAGATCAAAAGTCAACATCAGGATATGTGTTCATGCTTACAGAAGGACCAATCAATTGGTCAAGCAAAAAGAAGAGTGCCATAGAACTCTCATCTACAGAAGCAGAGTACATAGGAGTTGTAAATGCAACAACTCAATGTTTGTGGTTGCAGGGAATACTTGGTGAGTGTGGATTCGAATCAGAGTTTTCAACTATTATCTATTATGATAATAAGAGCACCATTCAAATCTACAATGATCCAATTCAGAGACAGAGAACCAAGCACATTGAGATCCATATGCACTACATCAGACAGCTTGTGCATGATGGCACCATTCACTTACTCTTCTGTGCATCTTCAGAACAAGTAGAAAACATCTTCACCAAAGTTTTTTGTTAGAAGACATATAGCAATCTAAAATCACTGTTGGGGATTGATGATCATGCTGTGAAGCATGATTGATGACAAGATTTTCAAATTTTGTTTTATTTTCCATGTTTAAGGGAGGATTTTCCCTCTGGGTTTTTGCCTCTTTCCTTGGTTGAATGGACATGCACTATGTAAAGGGTGACTAAGCCTTGTTGCTAGGCCATATAGTTTTCTAATATTTACTCATAAATTCAGGCTTAAGGTGGGGGGGTGTTAGAATAATCAACCCATATTTACCTACCTTAGACATTAATTAAATCATTTTTGTCTTATCTACCTAGTCTCCTATATTCTACTCTATGCGTGTTGCCTTCTACATGTCATAGAAGTCAAAAATTGTTAAAATTGAGTCATGGAGTGCTTGGGAAACCTCCTAGAAACCATATTTAGCATGTTTTCTTTATTCCAGATCCTCCAAAGTGCATATCTTCTTTTTCTACAAAGCTGCCTGTTTTATTGAGAATTAAGGCAAAAGGGAAAGCAAGACTAGGTGTAGTTGACTTGTTTTTTTCTCACATCATCCTCCATATGGCTAGGGATATGGAAAGGGAGTGCTCACTCTAGCATATGATGGGTGAGCAACAACACAAGGGATGTAAGTGTCTCACAAATGGGTGAGTTACTTCAAAGGTGCTTATTCACCTTGACAATCCAAACCAATACAAGTGGGGCCAGCAATCCTTAGATATACATTTAGGAACCATTGCTTTTTCGGCCTTTGATTTTTCATAGCCTTGGTCCATGTATTTATTTCATGGAATTTTTATTATTTTAGGCTTTATGCATTCATGTATGTTGAAAAACACTAATTTTCATGAATGTTCTAAGATAATCATTTCATTGTACTTCATAGCCAATTTCATTAGGCTTTCCTTGCATTCATGTATGTTTAAAAACAATACTTTTCATGAATTGTATTTTTTCATAAGATATTCATTTCCAAATACATTGTATTGATGGCATCGCTACTTCTTTCAGGTTTATCCAACACAACCTAGGTAGCTCAGAGTCGAAACACAAATAAATAAGGAAGATTATCCAATCATAGAGGCTCTAGTGGAGAAAGGTCCTCCATGTCATAAGTCAAAATAGTAGGTCGGGTAAGAAACACAACTAGAAGGTAATGGATGGGTGGAGACAATGAATAATGAAACCAACACTAGCAAGGAAAAGTATGGCGAGAATGACTACCTATATTCTCCCTAAGGAGGGTAAAACCAATGAATATAGATCAAGAACTTCCAGGTCTGATTAGGGACATCAATACATAATATCAATACATCCAAGTCCACATATTTATATAACTGCCAAATCATGACACTAAATGCTGATACATGTCACAAGAATGAGTATAAGTGAAATGATAACCATAACATAAGATAATACAAGTTGAGTCATAAATATGTAAATAATCCTTTTGAACCAACATCTTTCCAATGATAAAGCACCGATACAAATCTGGGCACTAATAACTGCTTTGGAAATGGCTAAAATGACTACATCAGTCCTCAAATCTGAGTGTCCTGAGACTCAGTCATGGCATGGAATAGTACTATAGTCCATCAATCAAATCACGATCCATCACAGATTCCCATCTCAACATCTCATATGTAGAGGAACTGGTTGAACAATGTACTGAAATTTGAAAAATAGAATATGGTAGCCTAGCCACTATATATGTGATAACACAATGCATAAAAAAAGAAGTGTTTATTCAAAAAATAATAAGAGTTTTGATATGTGATTTTGAATAATTTGAAATTCATTTATTTTACAACTACATTTTATTATATATGTGATTTTGAATCATTTAAAATTAATTAATTTTACAACTATATTCATATAAAATAATAAAATAAATTGATTTTTTTTAAACTACATTCATATAAACTAATAAAATAAATTGATTTTTTTTAATATAAAAATCTAACAATATATATCTCTTAATATATAAATTTGAATAATTCTCATTTTTATACACTAATAAAAATAATTAAAGTCCTATAGACCAAAGTTGGTCTCAGTAGAGGTTAGCCATCATCATCATCATATAATTGTTCTAAATATTTACATGTAAGTAGTATTTTTCTTAATAATATATAATTGTTCTAAATAATATTTTTACATGTAAGTAGTATTTCATATGTAAAATTTGAATAAAAAATAATATTTATATCTGTTAGTGTTTCATATGTAAAATGAAATTGATATTATAATACAGTTAATTTTTTTATTTAAAGTAAATAAAATAAATTTAATAATAATTTTTTTAAATATAAATAATTTTTTTTATGTATGGTTGACTTGAAATTTTTATATATTTATAGAATCAAATAATATAATAATAATAATAATGGTGTATTGTAAATATTCAACGTTTTCAACATTTTTCAAACGTATTTTTTGTCTTATTTTGTTTAGAGTTTGGTTGGAAATCTTTAAAGAGCCTTAGAATCACATATATTGGCTATTGAAATTGCATAATTTGGGTTCCATAGGGGTATTTGATGGTGCTGAGTCTACTTATGAATTCAAAAACACAATTTAAACACTTCCCAATTTGGATTTTACAAAAAACAAAATACAAGATTTCGACCAAATCCCACCAAAAACATAGAATAAATAGACTGCTCCTAATAATAATTATTGAAAAATATTAAATTTATAATATCAATTAATTGATATGTTTACGATTGTATTTGTTTACATTTTTGTGTACTTTGTATATCTAAGTGTATGGGTTTTTAGATGGGATTCCTCAACATGGGATTTCTAGGGTTAGTATGCACATTATAGTGGATGAAAATCAATTTTTTCCTCTCTAGATATTGTGTGGTACAAGAACAATTACAATAGTTGAAAATATTGCTCTCGGGGGACTTTTTATTTTTCACTTTTTAAAGGACTAACAAAAATACAAGTCTGTGGGGACTCCATAGTTGCTATTGACTGGGTCAATTGGAGATGCGCCCATCAATCATTCATCTTGGAATGCTCACAATTTAGGATAAGGGAGCTATAGGAGGGAGTTTCTCTCCATCAGTTTTTTGCATGTTTATAGGAATTTTAATAAAAAATGGGATTACATGTCCAGAAAATGCATTGGACTATTAGAAGGCCTAATACACTTTGAATACTTTGGCTAGGAACTCTGGAGTTGTTATTAAATCGGTGATATGGAGATTCTCCCTTCAATCATCCATCTTCGAACACTGGTAGTTAGGGGAAGTTTTTCTTCATCATTTTTTTGCATGTTTATAGGAATTCCAATAAAAAACCAGATTACATGTCCAAAAAATCCATTGGACTACTAGAAGGATTGTTACACTTTGAATACTTTAGAAGGGGACTTTGGAGTTTCTATTGATTGAGTGAACTTGAGATGCGTGCTTCAATCATCCATCTTGGAGTATCGATAGTTTAGGATAAGGGAGCTATAGGGGAAGTTTTTCTCCATCAGTATTTTGCATGTTTATAGGAATTTCAATAAAAAAACAGATTACGTGTCCAAAAAATCCATTGGACTATTAAAGGATTGATACACTTTGAATAATTCTAGCATAACCAAATTATTTTGAGGGGATCCATTCAAGCATACTAGAAGTTAACATATGCAACATATGTAGTTGCTCTATCATTTTGCATTTTTCCCTTTAGTAACATTTAAGTTCTTTAGAATATTTTTTCTACACTTTGTAAATACTCGTTGTATTAATTGATAGAAAATTTGTAGTGAAGGGGAAATCGATATTGGTGGAATGGGGTATAACAATATCACATGTTCTTTTTTTTAAAAGTCATAGCACAATGAGAGGGTGATTCCAATTGAATGTGGGAGGCGACTTCCCCGTCTATCCTAACCCCCTTCATGGAATTTTCCCAGATCATAGCTTTTATGGACTGAACCAACCCTTCAACCAGCAATATAGATAAGAGTGGGGGAAGAATACCCCCATCTAATTCCATGTGAGGGTGCAAAAGTGTCGATGGGGGATCCATTAAGAAATATAAATTAAAAAATAGTGGAAGTAAGGAAGATGATCCATTTCATCAAGCCCTCCAAGAAACCAAAAGATAGGGCATTCTCTATATACTTCCAACTTAGACTATTGAAATACTTTGACAAATCCAATTTAAGGATCATCCTAGTTTTCTTCTGGATTTTGAGAGAATGCACTACTTCATGGAAAAATACAATTCCATCCAGGATATGATGACCTTCCATAAAACCCATTTTCTCTAGGGAGATTACATCAGGAAGAAAGGGTTTTAGCCAATTGGAAATAACCTTGGTGATTATTTTGTAGATAACATTGAAAATAGAAATATAGGGTGAAAATTCTCTAGACGATGAGATCCTTCTTCTTTTGGGATTAAGTTTATGAACATGGATCTAAGAGGTGAAGGCACACCCCTACATAGTCTATAATTGTCCACCAATTCCAATACATCAAATTTGACAATGAACCAAAAGGCATGTAAAAAATATATAATGAAGCCATGATGCCCTAACAATTTCACTTTTTCCATAGCCATAACCACCTACTCAAATTCTTATAAGGATATTGGTTGCATTAGATTTAATTTTTCTCCTCCACAATCAATTTGGGGATGTTATGAACAATTTTTTGAATAGTTAGATCTTTGATGCCCATGTGCTCGGATAGAGTGAACCCATAGAATGTAATCAGTTCATATTCTATATATTCATATTGAGTGAGAAAGCTACCTTGAGCATCCCAAAGATATGAGATGCGATTATGATGTCAATGATTAATTATTATTCGATGGAATAATTTGGAACTCTTATCCCCTTCTTTTATCCATCGAACCCTTGATACCTTCTTGTACAAATTTTTCTCTTTCCTATACCATAGGTCAAGTTGGGATTGTATATTTTCTTCTAGTCTCATTGTATATTCTAATATGCCTTCTTGAATGATTTATTGTTGAATTTTTTCTATTTCCCATTCAAGATATTTTTTGGCTCAGAAGAGATTTCCCAAGACCTTCTTGTTCCATCCCTTAAGACATGTTTTATATGTTTTATCTGTTGTTGGAATTAATGCATTTTTTCTCCCTTTCGAATCACCCCTTCTTCCCACCACTAAGCGTACATATGATGTATCTAGAATTGTTCAAGCCTAAATGGCCTGTTTTTGGGATGATCATCAAGCTCTATGTATAAACATATAAACCAATGATTTGATCCCACTCAAGGTAGGATATGTTAGGAAATATGACCCATATAGACATTAGGCATGCATACATGCAACATGTGCATGAATACATACGACATTATTTGTTCTCACTAGTGTTTAGACCATGTTTGATGACTACTTGGTGCATAGTCCTCATAATTCTGATTATTTAGGACATTTTTACCTCATTATCCAAATATTCACCCTCTTCCATGTTTTTAGGCATGTTGAGTCAATCTCCTAAGAATTAGGACCTATACCATCAATTAACTAGGTTAACTTGAGCACCTTCCTTGATTTCATGGATTTTGATTTGATAGTGAACACTAATGACCATTGACAATAAACTAAACTAGCTTATGTGCCCCTCTATCGTCATACCATTAGTTAACTCCCGGACACACCATTCATTCCTACCTACCATCATTTAGGTTCAATTAACTAGCCAATTGGCACTACCATAAGTTGTTATAACTAGTTCTTAAATCTAGTGATGGGAATCTTCCAAACTAATCCTGCCACATGTATTGGATTCCAAATGCCTCCTAAGGCTCATATATTTATTTGTTGAGGATGTATACATCCTTTTATGAATAGTAGATGCATGGAAACAATTCCATATGAGTTCCAAATCTCTTGTGTTATAGCACCTTTCTTCTTCTCTATTTTCCTGTGCATCTCTATAAGGATTTTTTTTGTCTCTAGATCTGCTTGTAAAATTTCACATGGTATTAGAGCCATTCTGAGTAAATCAATATTCTAGAGTATTTTCAGAGCTTCTTTGCAAGTGTAGTTGCTTCCATATTTGCACCAAAAGTAATGGAGTATCTATATAATTCCCCGAGAAAGTGCATCCGATCAATTTTGGTTCATATAAATTGGTATTCCCAGGTGTGATGCGCTCCTGAATCTGCATACCGATGAAGTAGATATTTTGCAGATATTTTTTTGTAGGTTATTGTCTCACTAAGAGAGTATTAGAAAATCATGGATCATATTCAATATTTGATTCTGAATCCTTTCAATTATTTCAAATGGAAGTTCTACTTTGAATTAAGGGTCTTTATAGAGTCACCATGATGCTAGAAAAATTAACCAAATTCTCTTATTGAGAAATCTAAGTGTTTTAACATATTGGATGAAGCTTAGGGTTTGATTTGTCTTAGCATCTCCCAAGATATTTTGTTTCAGCTTGTAAGTTTGACAACTACAAATCAAGTGTGGACCAAGATCAAGTATCTTTAATATTGAATCTTATTCCTTAACATTCTTTGCTTACCCCTGACACACCCCTGATGTTTAGGCCTCTAATGTTCCATAACACAATTTTCATGATTAACTATTTTGAGAGGAAGATAAGTACTTTGTGTCCACTACTACGTACATCCATGTGTCTATCATTTTTTAACTTAACTCTTTCAATTCTTTCTAGTTTGTTCTCCTTCCTATACATTTCTCCTTATTTTGTGGCTGTTGGTGTTCCTTGGGAGGATTCAATTTGACTCCCAAAGATGGATGACTTGTACTGCCTCCCGAGTTGGTTTGGGATGATCATGCTCTTGCTACCACTACCGCTTCCTGAAGGAGATACCAATGTTTATCTATAAGGGTTTCAAATTCCTTCTTTTCATATGCGTCCAAATTGTACTAAAGGACTAGGTCTCCCAATTATTCCATATCCTCAACTTTTTCAAGGATGGTCACCTCTTCTTTGGTTATGAAGGTCTCTTACATATTGAGTTTGCAATTGGATCCAATATATCTACTATTCATCTCATTTTCCCTTCTTTATACTACGCTTGATCCATGGTAGGGTTACCTTGGTTGTTTTGTTGTTATTCATCTCCGGGTTGTAGAAAGTTTCCTTTCAATCCTTATGTATTGGTCATAACATCGAATCGCTTTTTCAACTATGGGTCAAATTCCATGGTAAAGTTTCACTAGATCATAAAAAAATTAGTTACAAGTTGTTAATTTAGTCATATAACAAATTCTTTTATATTTCCAACATAAGTTTATTGTACCCATTCAATTTCTTTTTGCATACAACTATTCAAATTTTTCATATACAATATAGAAGTGTCTTGTTTTAAAATTGATAAGAAAAAGTGATAAGAATATTTACTTGTGATTTTAAATAATATGATATTAATTATTTTCACAATTATATTTATATAATATAATAAAATATTTAATTTTTTAATAAATTTAGAAATTTAATAATTATAGAATTCAATATTTAAATTTGAATAATTAAAAAAAAATTAAAAATAATAAAAAACAAATATTATGATAATATATAAATGATATAAAAATAAATAACTATATTTTTTCAAAAGTTTTGAAATGTAATAATAGTTTAATAATGTTAAGATATAAACTACATTTCACATGCTAAGAATACATATCAATCATGTAATTTTTAAAATCTTGTTACTTGAATATGATGTATTTTTTTCATTTACTTTATATATTTTGTATTTTTTACCTTTTATTTTTTTTAAATATATTATATATATATTTTCACTTTTTATTTATTTTAAATATATTAACACATAGTGCAATTTAAATATATGTAAAATATATTAACACATAGTGCAATTTAAATATATGTAAATGTTAGGAAATACATAATTTATATTAATAGCTTTATAATAATATTTACAAAACAAATAGTTTTTTAATAAATCTTGAAATGTTGAAATATGATATATAATTTTTGGAATTAGCATTAATTGCTTTTGCATGGATATAGTTGAATGACTATGTCACCCTTGCCAAACCTTTTCTCAACCCATTTTCAAAACCTTAGCAAGTGGTGTGTCTTGTGAACTATTCGATTAAATCTCCTCTGACTCTTTTTATTGAAGTATTGCGGGTTTTCCTAGCTAAATCTCCCTCAATATTTGAAAGCAAAAATATTTTAATCATGTAAAGATCTAAATGGAATTTCACTTGTTAAGGATAGATACCAATCAAATATTATGCACATTGAATATTATGTTTTTTTTTTCTTAACATTTTGAAACAAACACTTGAATTGAGTTTTATGTGATTTTTTTAATTATTTTTTTAGTCCAAAAATGAATTTCCCACTGAATAAATTATGTACTATCCTCCTCATAGTGACCCCCATATCCATAATGGTCTGAGATTGAAGAGTACCCCCACCAACATGAGTAATAGAAGGCTAATATGAGTCTGAAATATCAATGGGTTAGGCCTGGCAATCTGTTTTTGTCTCTTTCTCTTTTCACCCTTGATTGTTCTCCTCAACGAGGGAAGTCACAAGGATTCTGATAGATGAGTCTAGCTTGTAGCATGGAGGAAACTGGTTTATTGAAGACCTTTCTAGTGAGCGCTTTGTCTAGGGCGTTCAGTTTCACATCAAAATTCATATACCCCTTCGCTAGGCGTCTAGTCCAATCTTCCACATGCTCTAGCCTATCAACTAAACTCATTCTATCATTGTTAGCTTCAAGCATTCATATGACACTTTCACAAAAATTTTTTCTCAGAGGAGCCTTTGTATGCCATAGTAGAGTATGCATTTTGCTATATTAGGTCCCACACCTACAAATGGACTGCAAATCCTCCACGGGATTCCCCAGATCATGAATGAGCTTCTTTGCCTAAGGACATTGAAGATTATTTTGCATTCGAGCCTCCATTGTGATCAGGATACAATTACCTTTAAGATGACCTACAATAGAGAAGAATGCATTGGATTTCTCTTGCTTGCCCATGATGTACAACATATGAGAATGAGTTGTACCGACATGGTGCTTGCACTTTGTTTTCTTGCTTCTAACCATGGTAGTATCAATATCCAGTCCTCTAATATTGCAATCAATTTGGATATTATAACATCCTTGAAGCTCACCCCCATGACAATTTTCCAGAATGATTGGGAACTTAGGCTAATTGTTGAAGCTATCAGGATGATCTTGGGTGTCCTTTAGTTTGACGAAGATTCAACTATGAGCAGATAGATTCATAATTCCTTTTTGACGATCGATCATGTTCAAAAATGAAGCGAGAAGGTGGTGGTATGTTTGCACAAGGGGTATGAAGTATCCAAACCTTCAAATCATGTCTACATGAGGTTCCCTTAAATATTGAAGACGATGTTATCATGGTGGATTGCAAGTGGAGGTTGGCGTGATTCACGTGTTTGCTTGTAAAAATTCATGTGTTGTGGGCATGCTCGTCCTGGCACCCTTCTCGGGGGATTCTTATTACCCTTTAAATATTAATGTATTTTTTTTAATATTTCAAATGTAATATTATTACACCCATTCAAAAATTTTACATATTAAATTTCTTACATACAATGCATAAAAAAAGAAGTGTCTATTCAAAAATTGATAAAAATTTTGATATGTGATTTTGATTAATTTTACAACTACATTTTATTATATATGTGATTTTGAATAATTTGAAATTAATTAATTTTACAACTACATTCATATAAAATAATAATAAAAAATTGATTTAAAAAAAAATCTAGCTTTTTTTTTAAATATTTAAAATCTAATAATATATAAATTTTAATATATAAACTGAATAATTTCCATTTTATATAATAATAAAAATAATTAAGGTTCTATATACCAAAGTTGATAGTATTTCATATGTAAAATTTAAATAATAAATAATATTGATATGTAAGTAGTGTTTAATATGTAAAATGAAATTGATATAATAATATAGTTAATTTTCTAATTTAAAACAACTAAAGTTATTATTTTATTATAATATTTTTTTAAATATAAATAAAGTTTTTATGTATGGCTGATTTGAAAATTTTATATATTTATAGAATCAAACGATATAATAATAATAATGCCGTAGTCTAAATATTCAACATTTTCAACTTTTTTCGAACATATTTTTTTGTCTTATTTTGTTTGGAGTTTGGTTGGAAATCATTAAAGAGCTTTAGGAAAACATATATTAGATATTGAAAATGAATAACTTGGGGGAGGTATTTGATAGTGCTTTTTTACAAACATATTTTTCGTCTTATTTTGTTTGGAGTTTGGTTGAAAATCTTTAAAGAGCCTTAGAAAAACATATATTAGCTATTGAAAATGAATAATTTGGGTGAGGTATTTGATGGTTCTGAGAATACTTATGAATTCAAAAACACAATTTAAACACTTCCAAATTTGGATTTTACAAAAAAAAATATACAGGATTTGGACCAAATTCCACCAAAAACGTAGAATAAATAGACTGCTCATAATAATAATTATTGAAAAGTATTAAATTGATAATATCGATTAATTGATATGTTTACGATTGTATTTGTTTATATCTTTGTGAACTGTGTACATACAAGTGTATGGGTTTTTAGATGGGGTTACTCAACATGGGCTTTGTGGGGTTGGTAGGCACATTATAGTGGATGAAAGCCGCTTTCTCTCTCTCTAGATAGGGTGTGGTACAAGAACAATTACAAGAGTTTAAATTCTTTCTCTTGGGGGATTTTTTATTTTTCACTTTTTAAAGGACTGACAAAAATCCAAGTCTCTGGGAGCTCCAGAGTTGTTAGTGACTGGGTCAATTGGAGATGTGCTCATTAATCATCCATCTTGGAACACTGGCAATTCAGGATAAGGAAGCAATAGGAGAAGTTTCTCTCCATCATTTTTTGCATGTTTATAGGAATTTTAATAAAAATGGGATTAACTATACAAAAATCCATTCGACTATTAGAAGGCCTAATACACTTTGAAGACTTTGTCTAGGGACTCTGGAGTTGCTATTAACTCGGTGAATTGGAGATGCACCCTTCAATCATCCATCTTATAACATTGGTAGTTCAAGATAAGGGAGGTATAGGGGAAGTTTTTCTTGCTCAGTTTTTTGCATGTTTATAAGAATTCCAATGAAAAAATAGATTACCTGTCCAAAAAATACATTCGACTATTAGAAGGTCTATTACAGTTTGAATACTTTTGTTGGAGACTCCAGAGTTGCTATTGAATGGGTGAATTGGAGATGCACCTTTCAATCATCCATCTTGGAGTACTGGTAGTTCAAGATAAGGGAGCTATAGGGGAAGTTTTTCTCCATGAATGTTTTGCTTGCTTAAATAAATTTCAATAAAAAAACGGATTACTTTTCCAAAAAATCCATTGGACTATTAAATTCTTGATACACTTAGAATACTTCTAGCATAACCAACTCATTTTTAGGGGATCCATTCAAACATACTAGAAGTCAACATACGCAACATATGTAGCTCCTCTATCATTTTGCATTTTCCCTCTAATAACATTTAAGCTCTTTGGAATAGTTTTTCTACACTTTGTAAATACTCATTGTATTAATTGATAACAACTTTGTGGTGAAGTGGATATGGATATTGATAGACTGAGGTCCTTATTTATGTTATGTTTCAACATTTTTTTTTGAGATTTTTTAGGTCTAGTTTGTTTATTTTATATGCTCATAAGAGCTTCTCCACAATACATATAATGTTATTTAAAGTTGTCATTTGGACTACTATCTCTTTAGTTGATTATTTGATTTTCACTATTAAGAAGCAAAAAATTTCTATTGAAAAAAAAAGTAAGTATAATTAATTTTAAAATTTGTAATAATGTTTTTTTTAAATGTCATTTTGAATAGTTTGATATCGATTAATTTCAAATCTATATATTCTATAAAATAATAAGATAATTAATTTTTTTAATAAATTTTGAAATATATATAAAATTTGAATAATTTTACAAAATAAGATTTTTATAAATATAGAAAAAATTAGTTAGATTTTTCACTCTAATATAATAATATATAAATGATATACATATTTACATAAAAATTATCATAATATCATATAAAATAATCAAAATGAAAATTTTATATATTTTGTGATAAAATGATCTTTTAATATTTAATCATAGACACTTCAAAATTAAACACTTCATATATGCTCAAATAAGAAATTGTATGCTCAAACAATAAGATTTAATAATTTATAGTTTATCAATTTCACAATAACGTACTTTTAAATTGTTTAGAGAATAGTATGATTATATTTTAAACATATTAATACATATTGCAATGTAAATATGTATAAATGCTAGGAAATACATAATTTATATTAATATATAAATTTTATAATTTATATTAATATATGAATTTGATTAGCTTAATAATGATATTTACAAAATAAATAAATAAAATCATATATAAATTTGACTAGCTTTAAAATAATATTTACAAAATAATTTGTTTTTTCATAAATTTTGAAATGTAAAAATACGATATACCATTTTTGGGATTAGCATTAATTTCTTTTGCATGGTTATGGTTGAATAACCGCCACGTTATATATATATATATATATTAATATTTATAAAAATAATGGTTATGGTTGAATGGCTAGGTCACCCTTCCCAAACCTCTTCTAACCCAATTTGCAAAATCTTAGCAAGTGTTGTGCCTAGTGAACTATTCAATTAAAGCTCCTTTGACTCTTTTTATTGAAGTGTTGAGGGGTTTTCCTAGCCAAAACTACCTTACTACTTAAATGAAAAAATATTTTAATCGTATAAATATCTAAATGGCATTTCACTTGTTAAGGATAGATATCAATCAAATATTATGGACATTGAATATTGTGCTTTTTTTCCTTGTCATTTTTTAAACAAACACTTGAATTAAATATTATGTAATTTTTTAAATTTTTATTACTTTTTCTAAGTCCAAATATAAAGTTCTTAGTGAATCAATTATGTACTCTCCTCCTCGTGGTTGGATTTATTAGTGACCCCATATCCCTAATCGTCAGAGATTGAAGACTACCCCCACCAACATGAGTATTAGAAGGCTAATTTGAGTATGAAATTTCAATGGGTTGGGGCTTGTAGTTCACTTGTGTCTCTTTTTCCTTTCACCCTTGGTCCTTCTCCTTAACAAGGGAATTTCAAGTGCTTGCGATAGATGAGACCAAATTGTAGCAATCGAAGGAGGTTAGTTTACTGAAGACCTTGCCAACAATCTCTTTGGCTAGGGAATTCAATTTCACATCCAAATTCATCTTCCCATTTGCTAAGCGTCTAGTACAATCTTCCAAGTGGTCTAGTCTATCAACTAAACTCATTTTGTCATTGTTAGCTTCAAGCGTTCCTATGAAACATTCATAGATAGTTTGGATTAGGGGAGATTTTGTATACCATAGCGAAGTTCAGGTCTTGGTGTATCGGCCCCCACAGGTGTAAATGGAGCCCAAATGATCCATTAGATGCCCCAAATCTTGAATGAGCTCCTTCGACTAGGACATTGAAGATTGTTTTTCATTCGATCCTCCATTATGCTTAAGGCGAAAACAACCTTTAGGATGAACTACACCAGAGAATCATCCACTGGATTTATCTTTCTTGGACATGATGCACAACATATGAGGATGAATCGTGCCAACAAGGTGCTTGCGCTTTGTTTTCTTACTTCTAACCATGGTAGTACCAATAGTTAGTCCTTTGATATTGCAATCAATTTCGATATTATAGCATCCTCGACACTCACCCCCATGACATTTTTCTAGAATGATCAGGAACTTAGGATGAGTTTTGAGGCTATTGGGGTGAAGAGATTCATTCGTCTAATTCATCATGGGATGTGCTTGGGTGTGATTTAGCTGGACAAATATTTGACTACAAGCATGTAGATTCATAAATCCTTTTGGACGATCAATCATGTTCAAAACTGGAGAGGAAAGGGAGTGGTATGTTTGTAAGAGGGTTATGAAGTATCCCAACCTTGATATCACATCTATATGAGGTTCCCTTAAATCTAGAGGACGACATGATCATGGTGGCCACCAGGTGGAGTTTTCCATGATTCACATGTTTGATTTCCAGACTTCATGCGTGGTGGGAATGCTCCTCCTAGAACCCTTCACGGAAGATTCTTATTACCTTTTAAATATTAATGTATTTTAAAAAAAATATTTCCAACGTAATATTATTACAGCCATTAAAAATAATTACATATTAACTTTCTTACATACAAGGCATAAAAAAAGTGGCTATTCAAAAAAATGAGAAGACTTTTGATATGTGATTTTGATTAATTTGAAATTGAAGTTTTATAACAACATTTTATCATATGTGATTTTGAATAATATGAGATTAATTAATTTTACTACTACATTTATATAAAATAATAAAATAAATCGTTTTTTTTACATTTAAAATTTAGTAATGTATAACCTTTTTTATTTGAAATTTTTTTAAATCTAATAATATATAGCTTTTGATATATAAATTCTAATAGTTTCCATTTTTGCGTCGAGAGGCGCTTTCTGTAGCTCAAATGAGCAAGATGTGTTCTATCTTTAAAGGTGGTAGATGTCAGCTCAATAAAAATAATAATAATAATATAAAAGTAAAAAAATAAAAAAACTTATAACATGTCAACTTAGAATGAAAAAACTTAAAAAATAAAAAATATTATACTCATTATACAACTATATTAGGTCAATAATCACAACCAAGAACATATAAAATTTAATTTTAAATTAGCTAAATTGTAAGACGCATTTATGTAATTTATATCAAATTTCAATTTAAAATTTCGTTAACTTGAAACCTAATAAGACACAATGTTAAGAACAAAATATGTGATAGAAAATAAATTACAAAATAATAGCCATTACAATAACAACATTAGAATTACCTTAGAAAACCCCATAGGGAAAAACCAACCTTCAATAATATATTTATTATTGGTAGGCCCAATCCAACATATCTCAAGCTCACTTTGGCACATCTAGGAAGAAACCACAGACCACTAAAACCATGTGCCTTGAACCACTTACATCCTTTCTCATTCCCAAGTCAAGGTTAACCCTATCATGTAAATGTTCATTTTTAGTTATAGAGAAAAATAAGTCATTTCTTAAAAACATTTGGATAAATGTTTAAAATCTTCATTTGATGGTAAAATGTTTTTCAAATTCCAATTTATTATGAAAATCTAGATTTTAAAATTTTATATGGATTATTTTACTCATTAACTACTCTTAATATTCATTATTAGTTTTAAAGAAATACAAGTAAAGCAATTTTTAGAAAACTATTTCATTATATTAATATTAATGTTACTGAGCTCATTCTTCATATTTACCCTATTTTGAAATTACTTAAACAAGTTGGCCATTTCCCTCATAAGTAGGAATACTTATTAGACATTTTTGTAAATTCAAAATGGTTTACACCTCAAGAGAACTTGATCCCTCTCTATGCTTAGTAGAGCCATAGTTAGTATGGATCTATACTGGTTATATAATAATAAAAATAATTTGGGTAGTTTAATTTGTTGTAAATATTTACATATATATTTACAAAATAATGAAATATATTTAGATTATGTCATAAATTTTGAGACGATGTAAATGTCATTTCATATGGTAAGGATAGATATTAATAGAATCTTATGAAATTTCAATACTATGCAATATTTTTATTGTTAATATATAATAATGTTTTGTAATTTTATTTTTATTTTATCTAATAAAAAATAATTTAATTTTTTATGATAATGTAATACTATTTATATATATTTTTATGTAAAATAATGAAAAATAATCTTTTATACATTTTGAGATAGAATAATATTAATATATGAATTTGATCAACTTTATAATGATATTCAATGTCATAATAATATTTAGAAAACAATGAAAACTAACTATATTTTTTTATAAATATTTAGATGCAATAATATTTTATTTATGTAAAAATATAAATGTCATTTTAGTTGTTAATAATATATATCAATCAATTCTTATGTACATTTAATATTTTATACACGCACACACACACACCCACATATATATAAAGTGATAAAAAAGTACCATACATTTGTTAACAATGCATCGTCTTTCAAACATGTGTCCCATGACCAACCTGCCTAAAGGGAAACGAAGTCGACCTCAATGTCTTAAACCACCAAATGTTTAAATCCTATCAAACTAACCAATACAAAGAGAAACCAAAATCCCTTGAGGATGGAAAAACACAATTACTAACTGCTGAATCCAATTCTAGAACAAAAAAAAATTAGCAGAAACACAAACATCATGCTTCATTAGATATAGTTACCGCATGCTCCTTGGCTTTAGGATTATATCTCTAGGTGAACTCTTCAAGGTCCTTGACTTGAATACCTTGGAAATTGTGATTTGATCCTTAATCACTTCCACTATCATGTTCATAATATCTTTAATTTATAAAATCTATCCCTTGCTCCACTCATTAAGCACATTCATGCACTTTCTCAACTCATACTCACTCCCCTACGAATCTGTCAGGGCTCTCCCAAGAATCATTTATATTTTCCAGTACAACGACATTACCTTTACAAGATTCCTCTCATGGGTTTGAGATGAGCTTAGATCCATAATATTATCCATCCACTCCATCTGTTCATCATCAACTTCTTGCACCCCTTTCCCCTCCTCAATCTCTTTGTTGACATGGTCCAAATACTGCCTCGTCTCCACTTATACCTCTTGAAAGTATTCTTACTTTGCTTATGTTAGATATTGTTTGATTATGGGCATATGGGATCCTCACCTATAATCACCTAGAACCTATGAAAACCTAGACGTTTTCATACTTTGAACTCCATTCGAAGAACACCCACCACAATCCTACACCCACCTCTCTAAGAATCTATTCCTAACTTGCTCATTTTGTTGCAGTAAATCTCTCATTTGTGGACCTTCCATAACACAGGCTAGTGATAATCACCATCAACACCATGAAAGGATAGCCACATGCATAAAAATGTACTCCGTCATTATCTTTATTCCATACCCTCACCACCATCATGAGTTCCATCACCATGACACTCTCCACAAGATATGACCCTATCATCCCACTATTGCGACTAGTTTCCATTTCCCCCTCTTTCCCTCTGTGTATCACTAAAACTAATTTACTTGAAGCCTTGGCTTTCAAAATAATCCATGTATTAAACTAATTACCCTCCTCGCATGCATGACTCTGACCTGCAATTAGTTATGAAATGGTTAGGTGGCGAGTTATGTGTTGAGTCTCCCATCTCCCCTATTAACCGCCTCCACAATTTCATACTCCTTCATCTAGGTTTGCATTTCCTATTTTCCAATGGAACAACATGTGCGATTGATGTTTGTGGAAGCAATCCCTTACCACTCCAAGTCAAGACCGTCATTTAATTGAGAGGCATCAATTTTTTCCAAATGGTCTGCCACTTTATTTACAGATCACCTAACATGTGAGTGAAGGAGTGAAAGTCTCCCCGCAATTTATAGTTTGAAGGATTTCAACAAGATTTTCAATTTTTGATTCTAATCTCTCTTTACTAGACACCTTGCTAATTAGGGCCGCATGCCGCAATTTATTAAACACGTTGATGACAATTTGGGGGTCTCATTCCATAATAAGATTGGTGTAGTCCTTCCTATAGGTAATGAGAATGCCTTGACTAATATCCTGCAACTTTGCTTCATTGTTTCTTTTCTACTAAGTGTTCTTGTGTATAGTCAAATGATATGGAAAGTATAGTCCCAAATTACACTACCAACACCAACCAATCTTGGGTTACCTTTGGATGACCATCAAAATTTATCTTAATGAATCCCACGGGGTGGAGATATTAGGGACTTGGAGATGAGGAAGGGGGAGAGAAAGTAGGTGATATAGAGGGAATGAAAGAGAGATGAGGAATACAGGATTGTAGGATGAATCTTTCATATTCTAGGCAATGTTTTTTAGCATCCTGCCAAGAGACAACATTGATCGTCTCAATTATGTTTTCTTTTACATGGAGCCAAACCTGATCTTCAGTCATTCTAGAGTTGCTAAATGTTTTGTAAATTATTTCTTTCCATATTTCCCAAAGACTGAATCCCTAGAGAAGTTTCTTAATTCTATTTAGGATTTTTTGAAGGAATTTGAGGATTTTTTTTTGAAAGAATTCAATATCCATAACTTAATGTTAGCCTTGATACAATCTCTCCAATGACATAAAGTTCAAATAGTTTTGGATCCCCTATCCCAAAACAAGGATGAGAATGCATACAGGTTGAGAATATTGCAAGTTTCCTCCTCCTGATCGCATAGGGGATATCGTGATGGCCTCTCAAACCCTCATTTTTTTATTTGATCCTAGGTTAGAGCTCAAATTTTTGCCACCAACAAGAGGAAGGTAGAGACTTTGGGCCACAGGTTATGAGTCAACATCAACTACCAGATCCTCCTCTTGTTTGTTGATTTTTCTACCTAGGAAAGTGCTCCCCTATGTGACTTTAGCCTTAGTCACTAAAAGGGGAAATTAAAATGACCCTTGCACTAAATGACTTAGGATGAGAATTTAATGTGAATTTAGAGGTTAAAGCCAAATTTTGATAAATTTTAGTGGGTGAGTGAATTTAATATTAATGAGATTTAAATGAGAGAATTTAATCTCATCCATTTATCTAGTTTAATCTCAACCATTGGATTAGATGGCTTCTCACCTACCTAGGGTTTAGACAAAAAAACATGGGAAAATGCATTTTCATTCATTCTTGAGACGAGAAGAATAGAGAAGAGAGAGGAGGCACAAATTTTGAGGCAGTTGAGTTTCCAAGAAGCACAAATTTAGAAGAGAAGTTTTTGGTTGGCACACATCTCGAGGTGACTGTACAGTAGAGTTTTTTAGGGCACCGTTTTCAAGGAAAGTATGCGCACAAACCCCGAGAAGGAAGGAACCAAAACCAAGGCCATAGACCATCGTTTTTGAGGTTCATAGAGTTTGTATGGACTGTACCTTTTTGAAAAAAAATTGAGAAGGATTTTTTGCACAGATTTCGAGGTCATGGGCACATAAATCGATGGACTATATTGGCTCAAATTTCAAGGCTCAATTTTGGCACAAAAATCGAGGAGTCATTTTGGCACAGAAATCAAGAAATTTTTGGTACATTTAATGCAGTAGATATAAGTTGTACTTTTTGTTCCATTCACTGAAAGAAATAAAAATTCTCTCTCTCCTAATAGGTTTTCCCCTTGTGGGTTTTTCCTGGGCATGTTGCCAAAAATTTACTTTCTCTGAAAATTTCATGGTTTGCATTTATTTAATTTTGTGTCATTAAAAATTGAGTTACAATAGTGTTTATTTTAATCTGAAAATTTATGTTATTTCTAGCCTTATGCATTTCTGGGTTGGGGATTAAAATCAGATATTTTTGAAATTTAAACTAGTGGCTGAAACTGAGAAAAAAAATTACATGGGATCAGAGTTGAGTGGGGCAGAAAATTATTTTTTGCAGATAGAAAAGTAATTTCCAGATTTCAAATATTTTCTTTTGATAGTAGCAGCATTTTGTTGAAACTTGTTCTTTGATAAATTTGACTTCAACTTGTCTCAGAATGGAGGATAGGCTTGATGGGGCTGGGAATTTTGTCCCATGGAAAAATAGGATTTTGATTGTGTTGGAGGAAAATGAGTTGTGGGAAGAGGTAGTCAGAAATACTATAGCTAATCCCATTTCTATTCCCGCTTCCACTGATGTGGTAGCATTGGATTCCTTCAACAAGAAAGATATTAGGGCTAGGAGGATTATCCTAGATGTTGTTAAAGACCATGTGATTCCACACATTTCAGGGAAGGATCGTGCACATGAAATGTGGAGTGCTTTTACCGGCTTGTTTGAGACTTCAAACAAGAATAGGAAGATGATTTTGAGGGACAATCTGAAGAGTACCAGGATGGTCAAAGGAGATTTTATGTTGTCTTACCTTACTAGGATATCTCATGTGAGAGATGAGCTTGTAGCAGTTGGTGATGTTGTTCCTAATGCACAGCTAGTGTGGACAGCCATAAGTGGGGCGTCAAAGCTTTGGGCTATGTTTCTAGAGGCTTTGATATCTAGGGAGACCTTACCTACAAGGGACAGGATATGAGATGATTTTGTCTAGGAGGAGACTTAGATGGGTCTTATGTAGGGCAGTGCTTCTACTAGTAGGGAGGATAAAGAGGATGTGGCCTTGACAACAAAGGGGAAGAAGAAGAACAAGAAGGGCCCCAAGAAGGGTGGGTCCAAGCAACAGGATGGGAAGAAGAAGTATCTAAGCACTATAAATTTCATTTCTTGTTAGAATATGGGACACTATGATGGGTAGTGTCTGAACAAGAACAAGAAGAAGAAGAAGCAGACAACAGCTTCAACGGAGGTTGAGGATTTTGTAGCTAGATTTCAGAGAGAGTTTTCTCTATGCAATGGACATGTTAACAAAGAGATAGCATCCATTATCACCATTGTATATTTTGATAGAGAGAGGGATTTTTCCTTTTTGACAGACCATTCCTATAGAGCATCTATTTCCAGCACTTGGTATATTGATAGAGGAGCTTCAAGCCAGATGAAAGGTGCTGAGAGATGTTTTCTGAGATTTCACAGACAAAGACTAATGTGAACGTGGTGTTGGGAGATGATTCAACTATCAGAGAAGTTGGGTGTGGTACCATTACCTTTCAGAGGGAGTCCATGAGTCCCATGGTTTTGAGAGATGTACTGTATGTACATGGGTTGAAGAAGAAGTTCGTTTTAGTTTCCATGATCGAGGATCAGGGCCTTGGGGTGTCCTTCCTAGATGGACATGTGCATGTGTTTCCCAATATTGCAGGATGATTTTCTTAATATGCCATTGGATTCAGATGTGGGAGGTTATGCAAACCCTTATTTCAGCCTCAGCATGCCTTGGCACATAGCAACAATAATGAGATTTGGAATAGGAGGATGGATCACTTGCATCATCCAACTTTGATATTGTTGAGAAATATGGTTACAAGTCTACCGAAGTTCAACACGGAGAAGAGTGATGTTTGTAGGGGGTGTGATTTTAAGACTGCTTTTCCTAGCAAAGATAGCAGGCCAGCAGGGATCCTTGACTTGATACATTCTGATTTGTGTGGACCGATGTCATATGTTTCTTTGATAGGATATGCGTACTATGTGACATTCGTCGATGATCATTCTAGGAATACCTAGATCTACTTTCTGAAGAGCAAGAAATATGAGGAGGTCTTGTATAGGTTCCAAGAGTTCAAATCTATTATGGAGAACTAGACAGGGAGGAAGATACGAGATCTCAAATCGGATAACAAGGGTGAGTATACCTCCAAGGAGTTTGATGGATATTGTAGACATGAGGGTATTAGGATCCAATTTCTAGTTCCATACACTCCAGAGTAGAATGGAGTGGCAGAAAGAAAGAACATATCTATTGTTGGAGCAGCTAGAGCTATGTTACACATGACCAGTCACTTCCTTTCTTCCTTTGGGAAGAGCCATGCATTAGAACTATTTATATTCAGAGTAGGAGTCCCCATCGTGCCATGGGGAACATGACACCAAAGGAGTGTTTCACAGGAAAGAAGCCTGAGGTCATCCATTTTCACATATTTTGTAGTTTGACTTGCTCTCATGTCCTTGATGAGAAGAGGACAAAGTCGGAGCCCACTGCAGAGAAGGGAATCTTTTTGGGCTATGATGAGACTTTGAAGGAATTTTTTATTTACCTTCCTTCTCAGAGGAAAGTTGTTGTGAGAAGGGATGTGAATATTTAGGAGGATCAGGATTTCAGGAAGTCTACAGAGTTGGAGCAGGGAGAGCAGTAGGTTCCTACACCTCAGGTTCTTTCACATGTACCATCAATACAGCGGACAAGTTCACAGTCACATCAAGTTCAGTGGTTCAGCCAACAGAATCTTCAGGGACAGGTTTTGGGTCTCATATTACAGGTTCACTCTACGAAGGATCAGGATCATAGAGTTCAACAATTGCTGGTTCAGAGGTTACTGGGGGTTTTACCTTTGGTAGTTCATCAGATGGAGATAGACCAATGTGGGAGAAAACTTCAGGGAAGAAGAAGCCTAGGTGGCTTCAGGAGACCTTTAAGGAAGCTCAGGAGTTTGGGACACCTGTGGAGCCATTAAGAGCTATTAATATGCCAGACATATTGGGCATGGAATTGGTGGCTATTTTATGTGAGTCAGAGCCTTATAATTTTGAGGAGGCCTCCCAACATCATGTTTGGTGAGATGCAATGATGGATGAGTATCATTCCATCATGAAGAATGATGTATGGGAGATAGTTATGAGACTCGAGGGGAAGTCACTGGTGACGTCTTGGTGGAATTACAAGCTAAATCATGCTGCACATGGTAGTGTGGAGAAGTACAAGGCCAGGTTTGTAGCATGAGGGTTTTCATAGGTTGAGGGAGTGGATTATGATGATACTTTTGCATCAGTTTTTTTTTATATTTTGATCAGGGCATTGATTTCTATTGTAGCAAAAATGGGTTGGAAGATCCACCAAATGGATATGAAGATCGCATTTCTCAATGGAATCATTTAGGAGGATATTTATGTTGAGCGACCTCAGGGATTTGAGGTTCATGATAGAGAGTATCATGTGTGTAGGCTAAAGAAAGCCTTGTATGGGATGAAGCATGCTCCTATATCTTGGTACTCCAGGATCGATTCTTACTTGCAATAGATGGGGTTTCAAAACAGTGAACCGGATCTAAATCTCTATTTCATCATGGTTGGAGATGATCCGCTCATTTTTCTGTTATATGTGGATGACTTATTTATCATAGGAGAAGAGAGGCCCATTGCATCTTGCAAGAAATATATTGCATTAGAGTATGAGATGACCGATATTGGGTTGATGCAATATTTTTTGGTATTGGAGGTTTGGAAAGAGCCTAGACATATTTTCCTGGGACAAGGAAAGTATGTTGTTGATATTCTAAAGATATTTAGGATGGAGGATTGCAGGTCGATGTCTACATCGATGGTCACCAACTGGAAGAAGCTTCATGCTTCCAAGGGAGAGTTGGTTGATCCTACACTATACCGTCAACCTCCTTCATGTATTTGGTCAACTCTCGTCCATATTTGTGTTTTGTAGTGAATACTCTCAATCAGTTCATGGTTGAACCTAGGAGAGCATATTGGGTATCTGCAAAAAATGTGTTGCATTACCTTGCAGGGACAATGGAGTATGGTATAGACTACAGGAGGTCAGATGGGATCAGTTTGATTGGATTCAAATATTCATATTGGGAAGGCCATGTGGCATACCAGAAGAGAACTTCTGGATGATGTTCCCATTTGGGCTCAACAACAATGTCATGGTTCAGTCAGAAGGAGAAGTCTATTTCTTTGAGTTCTGCAGAGGATGAGTATATGGCATCCAGTTAGGAAAGTTGCGAGGTGTTGTGGCTTCGCAAGATGCTGGTGAATTTATCTAGTTGGGAGCTGAGGCCTACGAAGATCTACTCTAACAATAAGAGTTGCATCCAACTCTCTGAGAATCTAGTATTTCATGATCGATCAAATCATATTGAGATCATGTATCATTTAATCTGATATTATGTTCAGAGAGGAGCAGTGAATTTATAGTACATTTCCACTAATAACCACTTATACTATGAAATGAGAACTTTATACTAAGAACGAGAACTCTAGGCATAAAAATGATGATTTTTTGCAAAAAAAACACCAAAAACACCCCCAAATAGAAAAGTGTTGATACCAGTATACACATTTTTTTTCGGGGTTAAAAATAGAGCCATGGCCAAACATCCCATACTATTGTTTACAAAAACTTTAAAATCAACCCCTAAATTGGAAAAAAAAAAATTCTCCAAAATCTTAATTACAACATTTTTGAAACTTGCATATAAAACAAAAAAAATTATTTCATAAATAAGTTCACCACTCTAACCATATAAAATCAAATAAATTAGGATGTAATTCATAATAAAATCATATATTTGACCATACAAGAACAAATGATTCATATAAATATTCAAAGTCTCCTTCAGAGTTTCAATTACAAACATCATACAAATAAAAAAAATCTAAAATGTTTCATTTGAAATTATTTAAATTCATTCATGGAATTTGACACCCCATCAGAATCTACATTTTCTACAGATGAAGGACTGGACGAAGATGTAGATTACTCATATTCTTCTCTATTATCAATGGGTGCACCATCTGAGTCTACATCGATGTCCATCATTTCAACTATCATATTCCTTCTGGATTTATGAATTGGTTTAGCAGACTCCCATCTTGCAACTTCTTCTTTTGGAAGCAACTTCTTGATAACATCTAGAGTCTTGGAGAGAAAAGTGTCTTTCTTTTTCATCTTGAAATCATAAACAAGTATATCAACTTCCTATAATTTCAAGATGCTAATGCGGTGACGATTTACGTTTTGAGCCTTTCTTTTTCTCTTTCTGCAAACCCTTTTCTCAACCACCATCTCTTCCTTGTACACACCATTAAACAGGTGTGTATATGTTGCATACCAATGTACTTCTATTGATACCGTTTCTTCATTTTCTTTATTCACCTTCATAACTTTTGAAATCCAGAAAGGATAATCACATGCATCTTCTGTAGCCAAAACTTCAATCATGCAACCCTCCTTGATATCCTGTACTGAATCCCCTATAATGGTCTTCCATCTCTCGATTCTTTGTAGATGATCTTCTAGAGCCAATATGCATTTCTCTTTCAACTACTCGAGAAAACTCAACACCTTGAGGTTCAACATTTGTTTAATTGTTTTCATTTGTTACTCTTTATGGCCAAGTATTTGGAGACTTCAAATATATATCTCCATTTGTAGAGTTTGAAATTATGTCACTTTTCTCCATGAAAAAAGACTCCCACCATATAGAATCAGCAACATCAAAGTACTCATATGTATCTTCAATAGAATTTTTTATTTCTTCCATACCTTGAGAAGAATTAACATCTATATTGTGTCACCTTGTATTATGAATATGTAAAGATGATTGCAATAACAATAAATTTGAAGCATACATTTGACGATTTGCGATGAATTTCAAAAATTCCAAACCTGATGAAGGCCCCATTTTGATCTAGTTGAGTACTTCTTGCCCCATAGTATTGTTTTTACATCAATATTTTTATACGAAATTGATGTTGAAAGCTGATGTCATTAAGTTTTTCAATGCACCTTTCTTCACCATGCGATCCAAAAATAAATCTTCGCATGTCAATGGTTTCTTCCAATTTTTGTACAACAGGTTCTGGATGGTATTGTTTCCTTACAATTTCGATCAATGATGGTAGGCTCCCGACTTTATTCCTCCTCAATGTCCTGACAAAATGGCTGAAAATTTGTTCAATATGATCATGCGTATGCCCAACAATAAGGAAACCAACTTTTACCTTCTTAAAAATTCCCAATTCAACATGCATGTTTAGATAAGAAAACACCACCTGACTTTTGTTTTCTCGACTTGTGTTGTCCAATTGCAGATATAGAACTTCAGGAAGATCACTAGGCCAATGAAAAAGGACATGATGAATTATGGTGATGGTCAAATTTGCATCATTGTGAATGTTTGGAGTTGTAAAGTAAACCCTTGGAAACATTTCACCATTAAAAACCATACACCCAACCAAGTGAAACTGAATAAAATTTTCCTCCTTTAAATTCTTTGGCACACGTACAAAATGTGGCAAGAGTGTTTTTTTCTGATCCATGCCATCAATTATCAAGCCCATATACTTATGTGGAGCATCATAACACTTCTTGCAATGTTTGTACAACTTTTGTCATTCATTTGACTATTGATTGCGATGTTCTTGTAGTGAATTGATTATGGAATCTACAAATAACATATACAAAACTACTGAGAAATCGTTTTCATAATTGACATTTATCTAAAAAATAAACAATTTTTTAAACATACCTCTTTCTATCCCTTTTGATCTATCCCTTCTTTCTTTAAGAGAAGTAGATCCCCATCCTTGACCTCTTTGGAATGTAGACGTTGTTGAACATTTTTTTCTATACTCTTGTGAAATATGCATATCTGATGAAGTTTCCATTTCCTTGACAACCTTGAACATAATCCTTGTATAAGTTGTAGATTTCTTGTCTTGTGAAATTATCTGGAATGTGTATTGTTTCTTTATTTGGCATACTCTCTCCATGCTTGAAAAATAAATCATGCATCCATGATATTGCAATGTGTGTTGATGTTCCAGTGATTCGTCCTTGATAATCATCAGAATAAAATGTTGGATCCTTTTCTAGCCTTGTTTGGATTCTTGATAATCTAAGATTACCAATTGAGTGAATCCTTTTGAATCCCTTTTCTACAAAGAATAACATTTCCAATGCGATAATCATAACCTTTCCTTGTAGAAATCATACACTCAACTAAATATGAATTTTGCATACTTTTGTTTCTGATAAATACACGTTCCTTTTCTCCGAGGCATAATTGTAGCCTATACCCTTCAAGCAATTGTTGTGGAAACACTCATTTGAAATCAAATGAGTAATGGAACTTGGACTTGTGAGCAATTATTTCCTAGATCTTGTATAACTCGAATGCTTTAGATTGACATAAAAAGGTCTAGTTCTACACTTAATCCTACTCATTGTTGGATTATATATCTGCCTTTCCTAGACCATTATGTCTGCAACAACAACCTCATCAAAATGAATGTTTTCATTGTGAGGAATATGAACCTCCTCATTGAAAACATGATCACTAAATTCAATATGAAAATGATTGTCATGATCAATAATTATTTGATCAATTGTGGATAGATCAATGTGACCATTGACACTATTGGTGCCACTAAATTATTCATTGAAAGGGAACTCTTGAAATTCAACATTGACATCATTGGCACCTGTAAAATCCTTACTTGGAGGAGAATCATTGTCTTCATCATTGGTGGCTTCATCATCAACAAAATCATCATCGATGCCAGTGAAATCCTCACTTTGAGGAATATCATCGTCAGTGCCATTAAAATATTCACTTGTAGAAAAGTCATCATCGATGCCATTGAAATCCTCGCTTGGAGGAAATTCATCATTGGTGCCAAGAAAATCCTCTCTTGGAGGAAAATCATCATTAGTGCCATTTACATCCTCGCTT
Organism: Pseudotsuga menziesii; assembly: GCA_001517045.1. Taxonomy (NCBI): domain Eukaryota; kingdom Viridiplantae; phylum Streptophyta; class Pinopsida; order Pinales; family Pinaceae; genus Pseudotsuga; species Pseudotsuga menziesii. The sequence goes on from LPNX011167668.1 coordinate 96,813, forward strand.
GAAGGTGACTGATCATCGGTTCCATTGAAATCCTTGCTTGGAGGAAACTCATCATCACTGCCATTGACATGGTCGCATGGATGAAAGTCATCATCAATTCCATTGAAATCATCGCTTGGAGGAAATTCATCATCACTTCCATTGGCATCCTCGCTTAGAGGAAACTCATCATCAGTTCCATTGAAATCCTCGCATGGAGAAAAATCATCATCATTTCCATTGACATCCTCGATTGGAGGAAACTCATCATCAGTTCCATTGAAATCCTCGCTTGGAGGAAAATCATCATCATTGCAATTGATATCATCTCTTGGAGGAAAATCATCAACATTTCCATTGACATCCTCACTTGGAGGAAACTCATCATTAGTTCCATCGAAATCCTTGCTTGGAGGAAAATCATCATCATTTCCATTGATATCCTCGCTTGGAGGAAACTCATCATCAGTTCCATTGAAATCCTCGTTTGGAGGAAAATCATCTTCACCATTATTGATTTTTTTCGTCCTCACCAAAATCATCATCGGTCCCATTAAAATCCTCACGAGGATGAAAATTATCATCAGTTCCATTTAAATCCTCGCTAGGAGGAAAATTCTCATCATCTTTCTTATTGTATTTAGGATCCCCATTTGAAGGAAGATATTCATCATCATCATCATCACCATCACCATCACATTCTTTCCCTTCATTACTGTTTCCTTCAAAATCTTCAGAATTTGGAAGTTCTTGAACAACATGTTTGATTACAATGCTTGCACTATCAGTATCTGGGCTAGATGAACAATACAACGCTTCATTGACATTGGAATTCAATTCAGATGAGTCCATGTCTTCTCACTAAAAGATAGAATTATAGAAAAATATTAATAAAGAAGACAATGAACTTTAATCATAGACCTCACCAAAAAGTAGAATGGTGCAAATGTATATCAACCATCTTATAGCTATGAGAATGAAATGTTCCCTCCAAAACTCAACTCCAAATTTTTTGTTCAAAATTTTCCCTCCAAAAGTTTCCATAAAAAATATAGGGCGCATTTCAAGCACATTCATAAAACTAGTAAAAAAAAACTTTATGATATAAAAAAAACTATGAAATAATGTATTAAATAATTACATATTTATATCCCCATACATATAAAACCAATGAAATTTTGTGTAATTTTTTATATATACAATATGTAATAAGGTAATGGTTATTTACCTTCTCTTTTAATCCCACATTTGTAAAACAATTAATGTTAAACCTAATTTAGGCTATATAAATCATTTAGTTTTCCTACTATTCATCATTGTGTTTGGAGAAATTTACTAACAATTTTTTGGTTAGTTTTTTTCCTTTTTTAATAAGTAGTATAATTTTTTTTCCTTTTTAATAAATAGGTTAGCTTTTTTCATTTTTTAATAAATAAGTTAGTTTTTTTTCTTTTTTAATAAATATGTTAGTTTTTTTTTTAATAAATATGTTAGTTTTTTTTTAATAATTAGGTTAGTTTTTTTTCCTTTTTTAATAAGTAGATTAGTTTTATAGTTAATTTTACAATGATAGCTTTATGGCTTTATTGAGTTGTCATTCATTATTTTATGGTTTTATTGATTTTTCATTTGTCCTAATCTATCTTATAAATTCATTCTTATTTAGACTTTGTAGCAATTCATCAAGGGCTTTAAAGAAGAACCCGAGAATTTCATAAGAGCTTCTAGCACTTTCAAAACAATAGAGTTTCTACCAAATTTCTGGTTAATCAATATATATCTATTTAAAGGATGTAGTGTTAATTAAAGCAAGACCTATCTCTATCCTAGATTTTGTAATTTTGATTATTCTAAATTTTAAATTTTAAATCTTTTATCTTTCTAACCATTACACCTTTAACAACATTGTATTTAAAAAAAATACTAAACCCTCTCAACCCATTTAGCCTCTAAAAATATTATATTAAAAAAAAATTTAAAAATCAAAGAATGTGATGGAAAGATGAATTTTTTTTTTAAGCTATTTTCTATTTTTTAATTAAAATGCTATCTAGATTTAGGGGCAGACGTTAAATTCTGTAGGTAAATAAAGTGAAAGAAAACATGCATAAACAATGCATTAGGAAGCTCCTGTCCCTTATGTTGGCTCTACGTTTTATGCTTGCGCTGGAATTTAACCTAGGTCTTCTCGATCAATTGCTTCCGAATCTCGGTCAAATGCCTTAAATAGACTCCATTTGCTTAGCTTTACTGTCTTGTTTGATGAGAGGTAGCTTCCCTTAAAACTCAATTTTTATTAATGTGGATTTTCACTCTCTTTAGTAAATCCTAGTTTTGTTTCAGTAGCCTTGGAGGAAAATTTACTATATACCCTACGCCAAGGCCCTACAACCTAAACTAAGTGTGTTTGCTACAAATAAGGTTTATTTTATATGTTATTGCTTTTATGTATGTCTATTTTAAATTTTATGTATGTTTATATGTTATATGTTTATTTATGTTATTACTTTTATGTGTGTTTATTTTAAATTTTATGTATGTTTATATGTTATATGATTTTATGTATGTTTATTTTAAATTTTATTTTATATGTTATTGCTTTTATGTATGTATGTTTATATAAAATTGAGTCTGGTTTATTTTAAATTTTGTATTTTTTTACTTCTTAAAGTAAATGGAGGAAACCCTTTATGATGTTGTGTGTTAGTTCTACAAATTTGTGAAAAAAATAAAAAAAATGAAGCTTATCTGGTTGCACTGCTAGTGAAGGGAGGCCCCTCATTCGCCGCTTCCACATTCTCCTTTGCCGCTGCTTCCAACTACCTCCTCCCTCAACCCCGCGCTCCCCTCCACCTCCTCCATCTTCCCTTCCCTCCATTCCCCACGCAACTCCACCTCCACCTCTCATCCTCCTCGGCATGTACTCCCTCCACCTCTGCATCCCTTCCTCCTGCCGCCTTCCATCCCTTCCTCCTGTCGCCTTCCACCTCCCGCCACCTCCACCTCCACCCATCCATTCTCCCCCCTCCCATCCTCCCACCAAGCGCTAGCGTCCTCCATCTTCGCCTCCCTTCCCCTCAACCCTCCGCCTCCTCCTTCCACCTCCTCCGCCATCAAAACAAGGGAAATGTAGCTCCTTGGGCGCCAAAGGGAGGCCCTTTTCCGCCCAGGGAACGGTGCTACCCTTGTTTTGATGACGCTTCCCCCTCATCCGTCGTTAAAACAAATGGAGTGCCGCTTCCTGGGTGCCAAAGGGCCACCCTTCACTCGCAGCATGATTCTGTGAATTGCGTCGCCAGTGAAGAGCAACCTTCTAGCGCCCTGGGAGTGGTGCTCTCCTTGTTTTGACAGCGCTTTCCCCTCCTCCACCATTAAAACAAGGGGAGTGCCACTCCCTGGGTGCCAAAGGGCCTCCCTTCACTGGTGCCGCGATTCTGAGAATCGCGTCGCCAGTGAAGGGTTGCCTTTAGCGCCCAGGGAGCGGCTCTCCCCTTGTTTTGACGAGGAGGCGGAGGGGAAGGAAGGCCAAGATGGAGGGATGTCACGCTGGGTGGGAGGATGGGAGGGGGGAGAAGGGACAAGCAGAGGTGGAGGTGGAGGTGGTGGGAGGCAGAGGTGAATGGAGCGAGCCGAGGTTTTAATTGTAATGTTTAATATAATTTTTTTAATATAATATAGTTTAACATATTATATAGTTTTAACATAATTTATAGTTTTAACATTATATAACATAATATAGTTTAACAAAAAATATTTAACATAATATATAATGTTTAATTTAATTTTTTTTAATATAATATATAGTGTTTAACATAACAAAATTTAACATAACAAAATTTTTTAAATATAATATAACATAATATCTTGAAAATAGTGTTTTAATTTTGTTTAACATAATGTTTAATGTTCAATATATAGTTTAACATAATATATAATGTTTAATAACCCTTTTAAATTAACTAATATTTAATATAATATATAGTTTAACATAATATATAGTTTTATCATTATATAATGTTTAACATAATATGTAGTTTTAACATAATATTTAGTGTAATATAATGTTAACTTGTTTTAATTTTTTTTACCATAATATTTAATATATTTTTTAACAGTTTTAAATCAATTTCATGTTTAATAAAAAATTTTAATATAATATATAGTTTAATATTATATAATGTTTATAACATAATATATAGTTTTAACCTTATATAATGTTTTAACATAATATACTTTTAACATATTATTTAATATAATATAGTGTTGAACATAAAAAAATTTAACCTAATGTTTAATATATATATATATATTTTATCGTAATGTATATTGTAGTGTATGATTTTTTAATATAATGTTTATTGTGGTAGGTACATTTTTTTTCTTAATATAATGTTTGATGTGTAAATTTTCTAAATTGCTTTTTAAATTTTTTTTAACATCATCATGTACTATTTTAATATAATTTTTTTTGGTAGGTACATTTTAAAAAAATTAATATAATTTTTTATGAGTGTATTTCAATTTTTTTAAATTTAGTTTTAATATAATGTTTAATATAATTTTTTTTAAGTTTTTTTTTAAGTTTTTAACATAATATTTATTGTGGTGTATGTTATTTTAATATAATGTTTATTGTGTTAGGTATTTATTTATTTATTTTTTAATATAATGTTTGATGTATAATTTTTTTTGAACACAATTTGTTTATTATGGTGTATGTTTTTTTTAATATAATGTTTATTGTGCTTAGTATATTTAATTTTTTTAAGTATAATGTTTGTGGGGTTTAATATTCTTAATTTTTTAATTTTTTATGAGGGGGTTTAATATTCTTAATTTTCTTTCAATGCAATGTTTGTGGGGGCTTAAGGGGGTTTTATTTTTTTAATTTTAATGTAATGTTAGCATTACAAGGTTAAGTTGGGGGGTTAATGATTTTCAACAAATTTCCAAAATAGTTGTAATGACTATTGATGTTTATTTTTGTTCCTTTGTTTATGAATGTTTGTTGATTGTATTTTAAATTTGTACATTTTGGATATACACATAATGAAATCACGAAAGATATATATGAACATTTTTGGATCAAGAGCGCCAATGATTGCGTCGAAAAAAACTGTTCAGGTATCTGAGAATGTTGAGCCTCAAGATGAAGTTTTGACCTTTGAGGAATAAAAAATCAAGAATGCTAGAGAATGGAAATATGCGGCCGAAGAGGACAAGACCAATCATTTTTGGCATCTGAAGGAAAAATATCAAGGAAAAGCTGATAGTATACACCTATATTGTGCTGCATTTCAATTTCTTCAATCAGTTTACCAATCATTGGGATTGTTGAGAGATATATGTGTGGTGTTGAGTACAGAAATTGTTTATGCACAAGTAAAACAAGCGAAAACCATTGCCAAAATTCGATATTGTTTGAAGGTTTCAAAATATAATGTTCAAGAAACTTTCACACCTTCTGTGAAGGGGTTGTACATGATATTGAAAGCGGGAGAGTAAGTCTCAATATTGATTTTATTTTTAAATTTTTTTTCTTATAACTTGGATATCACAATGTAATAGATTTAATACCTTTTTTTTTGCAGGATTTTGCTAGGTCGATTTCAAACATGTTGAATGGAATTTATTATACAGAGGAAAATCCTATGGATGTCGTTAATTCCGCTCTTCAAAAGGGAAAAGAACCAAGGAAAAATAAATAAGTTTCAAATGTTCAAAGTGAAGAAATACAAGCACAAAGAGGAAAGGGCATCCGACAATCAAATCAAGTACCTATAAATGTTACATTTATATCTTTAACTCGCCCAAGTGAACATGTTGAAATTGTTTCCAATGAGGTGGCTACTCTTTCTGGTAAGAGTAAGAATCAATACCTTATAAGAAATATGGTTAAGGGTGCTTCAATTCCCGATGAAGACATTGTTGATTTAGATAGAATCCCTTCAAGACAAAAAATGAGGAGATCTTCTGTTTTTTATTCCAATGTTATCCATGAATCTGAGAGTGAAAATTCTGGGGGTGATAGGGAAATAATTACTCCAGGTGCTGATCTAGAGGGTGGAATTGTCAATTCAACAAAAAATTCCATTCGAGATCGATTGCGGAGGGATAAATTGGTTAATAATGGACATACATTTGAGTTGAATGTGAATCAACTTTTCAGACCCACAAAAGGGAAAGATCAATTTAGAAAACCACATCATTTGCATATTCACAATTTGAAAGCATTGATGAGGCATAATCCATATGCACATTTGGTTGACTACCTAGTGCTTGTTGACCCGAAAGATGTTCCTACTAGAGATGAATTAGATCAAACAAGAATTTTTCATTACAAATATTATGTTCTTGGAGGGAATCATTCTGCAGAGGCAAGACGAGAGTGGATGCAAGATTATCCCAATAACCCTATTTTTGAAATAGTGAAATGCATCATATATGTTGGTTTAACAGATGTAGAAGCAAAGTTGTTAGCATGGGATCATAACACAGATAGCGAATATAGGATGACTATGACATTTATTTAAAGGGTGAGATTTATCCACAATGAATTTTTGTAAATATGTGGTGGAGATAAATATAAAGTTGATGCAAGTTTCCGGCAACAATGTTGTCTGGAAATAGGTATCCCTATTAAAGAGGATAATGTGAAACAAAAAAATGCCAAAGGTAGTGATGCATTCAAAGCTGCCGATGGATATTTTCAATTGGCATTCAGAGTAGGGAAAACATGGGATTTGGTTGAGGACATATTTAGCATATGGGATAATATTGGCATAAAAAATCAAAATGTGAAAAAAAGTAAAGTCGTTCCATGGACCGATGGTAAGTCAAGTCCTGACATCAAGAACTTTCCAGAAGACATGACTATTACACCTTGGAGAACAATGCAAGGTGTGAAGGATGAAACACTAATAGATACAATATTGTCATGGGTAAAGTCAGGTGATTTATCAATGGAGGAAATGTGCAGTGAATTTGACAAGTAAGTTGATTTTTTTATGGTACAAAGTATTTTTATTGAGCTTAAGATTTTTGTTATGTTCTAAGTATTATGTTCTATTATTTATATGATTGTAAAAATTATTTATTGCTTCATCGTCTAGTCACAAGGTTACATGAAAATACAAGAGGAGATGGTTATAATGTTGAATGAAAAGAGTTGGGAGGATGTCAAATGAAACTATCCAGAATCAAGCTCAATAGAAACCTTAAAACAATTTTTTGTTGCATTCAAGAAGGTATTTTGATCTATGATACATCGTGAATTATTTATTTCGTATATCATTTAATTTATATTTTATTACTTATAGAGAAAAAATTTTGTTTGAAGATTCCAAAGAGGGGTACATATGGAGTACGAGAGTCCTTCAAAATTCATATCCAAAGAGACAAAATACAATGACAAAGGAGACAACATCTTGCAAATGTTGAACTTGATGATACACTTGATCATTATATTTGGAAAGGGCTTGAAACTGTGCAATATAAAGTTATTTTAGGTGATTGTAAAAAAATTACAAAAATTGTTCCTAAAAAGGATTATGCCCTAGTTATTGCAGATATCCCTCATGGACTCAATATACGAAACACTACTTATGATTGTGATCCTTATACTTACCAATCATTCAGTAAAGTGGTTTCAGGATTTGTAGATGTCACAACATCACCACTATGGAGATTCATTGTTTTCCATTCTGACACAAAATTACGGGGGTTGTTGGCATCCTTCAAGGGTAAAGCAAAATCAAGGAAGCCACTTTCTTGGTAAAATATTTGCACTATTATTATCAAGTTATTGAATTTATAAACCAATTATATTTATTGATAAGTTAATTAAATTCTTTTTTTTTGTTTTGGTTACAGGAAAAAGCCTAATATTCGTAGCTCCAACTGCGATCCATTTTTGAATGATATTGAAAACATACATCTTGCAACTTGGACAAAAGATGAGAATTATGAATATCTTTTAATCAATAAAAGGAGTGAAGGAAAATATAGTCAGATGTTGACTTATAATTCCGTGGTTAAAAAAATTGACATATGAAGAAAGGGATTTGAAAGGAGTGGCTGTAAACATCTATCAAAAGCCATAAGCGTTGATTAATTATCTCATAGATACATTTTCAAGTGAAGGATATTGGGTCTTAGATTTGTTCTTGGGTTCAGGTCAAATTTCATATATTACATATGGAAACATATTTCAAGTTTTATTGCTTTTTTTATTATTCATTAATTTTTTTGAAGTATGCTTCTTTATGCTATTTGTCTGAACTATTTTTTTGTTTTTGGTGATAAGGTACAAAAATAGCATGCTCCTTACAAAAAGGAAGAAATTGCATATCCATTGATAATGATCCACTACAATGCAATTACATCAAGCAAAGAATTAATGCTATTCACGTTCTTCCAGATGAATTACAAGAAGTTGGTTTGAAGAAAGGGGAGTTTAGTGAAACACTTGTGGCGAAGATGTCAAAAGAGCCTCAAACCCCATTAGGAGGGATGTTTGGAAAGGAGCACTTTGGGGATCTTACAGACATAGAAGACCCAATGGAAGACGACATTGATGTCCATGAGGAAATCCAAGCTCCAGAAAATTCCAATTTTGATGAAGAATTTGGCTTGCATTATATTGTTGATTAGTTGAATGTCTTGAAGAAAAGGTTTAATTTGACAACTTTTTGATAAGATATATTAGTACTGTTTTGACTTTAGAACTTTCTTTTAGAATTTCTATATATATTGTTTTTACTATGTTATTTACAAATATATGGTATAGTTTTTCGTGAATTTATATGAATCATAACATTTTGGAATATAGTATGGAATAGTGTCATTTTTATACAAAAATTCTATGAAAATCTATTGAAAATAGTTGTAAATGTCTTTATTTTCTATAATTTCTTAGAATTTTGTTAATAAAAAAATATTATTTTGCCTATAAAAATGTCTTATTTTAAAGAAAAAAAATGCAAAATGTATATAATTTTCAATATAAATTGCTTCTAAATGGATGTTAGTTTGTTAAATGTATAAAAAACACACTTGAAAATAGAAAGTAATAATATTTTACGACGAAGATGATTCAAAAGCCCAAAAAATGTCTTAAAATGAAAATGTGTGATACTGGTATCAACACTTTTTTAAATGGAGATAAAATTAGCTACTAAAACTAGGAGAGAAAAATGACAACTGTGTCGAGTTCTCGTTTCATAGTATAAGTGGTTTAATGAGTAGGTTGCATATTATCTAACGAAATATTTGGGGATGGGAAAGTTTTTCTTCTTCAGTGACAAGTTGGGAGTGGTGCAAAACACCTTCCTCAGTAAGAGGGAGTGTTGATTTGTGTACCTAGGAAAGTGTTCCCCTACGTGAATTTATCCTTAGTCACTTAAAAGAGGAATTTAAAATTACCCTTGCATTAAATGACTTGAGATGAGCATTTAATGGGACTTTAGAGATTAAAGTAAAATTTTGATAAATTTAAGTGGGTGAGTGAATTTAATATTTATGATATTTAAATGAGGGCATTTAATCTCATCCATTGATCTAGTCTAATCCCAGCCCTTGTATTAGATGGCTCTTCACCTACCTAGGGTTTAGATAAAAAGCAAGAGAAAAGGCATTTGCATTCATTCTTGAGACAAGAAGAAGAGAGAATATAGAGGAGCCACAAATTTTGAGGCACCTGAGTTTTTAGGCACCACAAATTTCGAGGATAATTTTTTGGTTGTCACTCATCTCAAGGTGACCATACACTACAGGTTTTGAGGGCATGGTTTTCAAGGAAAATATAGGCACAAATCTCGAGAAGGTAGGCACTAAAACTGAGTTCGTAATCTACATAGAAACTGAGGCCATACAACACCATTTTCGAGGTCTGTATAGTCTATATGGACTATAATTTTTTGCACAAAAATATAGGAGTATTTTTTGCACAGATTTCGAGGCCATGGGCACAGAAATCGAGGGACTATTTTGGCTCAAATTTTGAGACTCGATTTTGGCACAAAAATCGAGAAAGTCATGGTGCATTTAATGTAGTAGAGATAAGTTGTACTTCTGCTGTACTTTTTGTTCCATTTACTGGAAAAAAATAAAAAATTCTCTATCCTAAGAGGTTTGCATGTTGTCAAAAATTTACTGTCTGAAAATTTCATGGTGTGCATTTATTTCATTTTCTGTCATTAAAAGTTGAGTTGCATCAATGTTTAATTTAGTTTGAAAAATTATGTTATTTCTAGCCTTATGCATTTTTGGGTTGGGTATTAAACTGAGATATTTTTGACATTTAAACTGGTGGCTGAAATTGAGAAAAAAACTTATGTTCTCTTCATCACCATTATGAAGGAGAAAGGAGTAGGATTAATTTAGATTTAAAATCACTATTGATTGGAAGCCCCATTTAAGAATGTCTTGGCCATCCATAATTCAATATTTCAAAGATCTAGTTCATCATTAATGGCTTCCCTTCCTGATATGCTCTCTTGAAGCTCCCATTGGTACAATGGAATCCAGGTTTGAGAAATTGGTGGAGAAGCATTGCTAGTATATTAATGATGAATTCTATTGGCATTCCCAATCAGATATTAATCACATATTGTTTCCCACCAGGGATCCAAATTTAGGGGTGGGGACTATTTCCACACGTCCTCTTGAAATAGGGCAATTTTTCCATTGCGAATTTCCCATAAATTGTATTTTGAACCAAACCCACATTGCCCCAATCGACATTCATATCATTGACCCAAGACAATGACCATCCAAATGAATAAGATCTTTGGGCTTGAATAAACAACATATTTCTAGTTCCACAAATTCCCCCATGGTGAGAGGATTCTTTAACCATCTTAACCATAATTTGGCTCCTAGGGAAACATTTTCTAGATCATGATCCCTTAGTCCCAACCTACCTTCCTATTTAGGTATGAAAACTTTCAGCTAAGACACTAGGGCCTACTTCATGTTCTTTGTATTTCCAACCTAAAAGAATATAAGATACAAAATTTTGATTGAATTCAAGATTGATTTAGGAGTCGCCAATATGGAGAATAAATAGATATTCATTTCTTAAATCAACGACTTGATCAATGTTAGACGACCATGAAAATTAAGAGATTAGAATTCATAGTTGTCTATTTTTTTTCTCTAGCTTTTAAAGAAGGTTCTCCCACAACATGTTTCCTAAAAATTTCTCAGCTACGGGATATACCAAGCAATTCGACATGAGGGTACTGATTTGAAATCCAAGAAATTTGAAATTCAAACTTGGATATTCAGGGGGGGCATTGAAAAATAGAAGACAATATTTATCCTTGTTGATGGTAGTGCTAGAGGATTCCAAAAAATATTCTAGGATTGGATTTATTGTTTAATATTCTTGGATAAAAGGGGTACCAAAGAGCATAGTATCATCAATATCGACTGTAATCAGACCGACGGAAGGGTTGGTAATCAACTGGTTTGCTCAAGAAGCCATCGCAAAATATATAACAAGTTTTTGCAAAATATATAAGTTTTTGTTCATAATACAGATCATCCCCGGAATGTTGGAGCTGCCGGTTCTGATCTCTACAGGAATCGAAATATCTCTACAGTTTTCAATCATAAAACAAACGCAAATCCTATTGGAGGATAATATCGAGTAGCCCATTCGAGTTCGAGTGTGAATTAGGGCAAGATATAAGAATCTCGGCTGACCAAGATCAAATTTATAACATCCATGCTTCCTAATTGGCTTCCGATCACAATCAAATTTATTTTTAATAAGTGAGGTAATGTATTATTTTATTTTACATAATTGGAACATCAGAAGGCTAATTCAATGGGTTATTCTTTTCGGTTATCAAGTTTTTTTCAAGCATACCCCAAGAGATTCCACTTTCGATAAAGTGTTCGATGCTGAGGTTACCTATTTAAATAAAAAGTCTTTCTCGTCATTTTTAATTTATAAACCACCAATATTGTATTTTATGTTCATAAATTAGGGTACATTTTTAAGAATGAAATTTAGCTAATTAGATATTTTTGGTTTTTTTTTTAATTTGTTATTTGGTCATAATATACGTTATATGTAAATTATTTTTTAATCATAATATTATCCATAATTTAAACATTTCAATAATAAATTGTATGTTTCTCATTTAATATGTAAATTGTAATATGCATGTAGGTGAGAGGGTGCTCTCGAGTTTGGATTTGTGATATTCAACAGATTCAATGGGAAAAAGGTGTGGCCGACATAGTGTGTGCTTCCCTCCAACTGGAAAGTAGGGGGTGTTTATGATTCTTGACTTCAAATCAGTGATGTTGCTTTGGAAAAGTGTAGTCCGAGTGATGACAATAGTGGGGATGGGTTGAATCACCATGAATATATAAACAAAAAATAAAATAAAATAAATAAACCTTCAAAATCTGAACGATAGTGGGAATCTTTCGCAGAGAGCCTTCATTACCAAGCTCTTGGCCAAAGCCTTCATAGTAGGTAATCCTTTAATAAAAGGATTTAACCAAATTCTTGAGTGAGGGCCATGCGTTCTGTCCATCCAATGGGTGCCAAGTGGCATTGTGAGGGCCATGCGTTCTGCCATCCGATGGTTTCCAACTAGAATAACATGGGCCATGTGATCTAGCAATCCAATGGCTTCCAAGTGGCGTAACATGGGCCACGCAATCAAGCCATCCCACGAATGCCAAGCGATGTAACATGGGCCATGTGATCTGGCCATCCGACAACTCCCAAGTAGCATAACGCGGGCCATGCGATCTGGGCATCCAATGTCTTCCAAGTGGCGTAATGTGGGCCATGCAATCTAGCCATCTAATGGCTATATGATAATATAATAATATAATAATATATAAATGATATAAGTATTTATATAAAATTTTATAATAATATTATATAAAATAATGAAAACTAAAATTTTATATATTTTGGGATAAAATGATATTTAATATTTAATCATGAGCAATTCAAAATTAAACACTTCATATATGTCCAACATATAGTATAAGAAATTATATGCTCAAACATATAGGGTTTGTAGCTCATTAATTTGAGGATAATATACTTGCAAATGGTTTGTAAAATAATATAATTATATTTTAAATATATTGATACATATTGCAATTTAAATATGTGTAAGTGTTAGAAATACATAATTTATATTAATATATAAACTTGATATATGAATTTGATTAGCTTCATAATTATATCTATAAAATAAAAAGTTTTTTTTTCATATATAAATTTGATTAGCTTTATAATAATATTCACAAAAGAATTAGTTTTTTTCCATAAATTTTGAAATGTAAAAATATGATGTATCATTTTTGGAATTAGCATTAATTGCTTTTGTAGGGCTATCGTTGAAGACTATGCCTCATATA
>LPNX011167668.1:117351-132148 GCA_001517045.1 Pseudotsuga menziesii
GTATTGAAGGGTTTTCCTAGCTAAATTTCCATCAATATTTGAATACAAAAGAATTTTAATCATGTAAAGATATAAATGAAATTTCACTTGTTAAGGATAGATATCAATCAAATAATATGTACATTGAATATTATGTTTTTTTTTCTTAACATTTTGAAACAAACAATTGAATTAAATATTATGTATTTTTTTTATTACTTTATTTTAGTCCTAAAATAAATTTCTCACTGAATAAATTATGTACTCTCCTCCAACACTCTCTCCACCTCATGGTTGGCTTGACTAGTGACCCCCATATCCATAATGGTCGGATATTGAAGAGTACCCCCACTAACATGAGTATTAAAAGGCTAATATGAGTCTGAAATATCAATGGATTGCTCCTTGCAATACGCTTTTGTGTCTCTTTCTCCTTTCACCCCTGAATGTTCTCCTCGAGGAGGGAAGTCACGGAGGTTGCGATAAATGAGGCTATCTTGTAGCATGGAGGAAACTGGTTTATTGAAGGCCTTGCTAGTGATCTCTTTATCTAGGGCGTTTAGTTTCACATCAAAATTCATCTACCCCTTTGCCAGGCGTCTGGTCTAGTATTTTAGGCGCTCTAGTCTATCAACCAAAATCATTCTATCATTGTTAGCTTCAAGCATTCCTATGACCCTTTCACAAATAGTTTGGCTCAGGGGAGCCTTTGTATACCATAGTGGAGTATGCGTATTGGTGTATCAGATCCCACAGGTGCAAATGGATCCCAAATCCTCCATGTTATGCCCCAGATACTGAATGAGCTTCTTTGTCTCAGGACATTGAAGATTATTTTGCATTCGAGCCTCCATTTCACTTAGGAGACAATGACCTTTAAGATGAACTACACTAGAGTAGCATGCACTGGATTTCTCTTACTTAGCCATGATACACAACATATGAGAAAGAGTCGTGCTGGCAGGGTGCTTGCGCTTTCTTTTCTTGCTTCTAACCATGGTAGTACCAATAGCCAGTCCTATGATATTGCAATCAATTTGGATATTATAGCATCCTCGAAGCTCACCCGATGACAATTTTCTAAAATGATCGGGAAGCTAGGCTGGGTGTTGAAGCTATAAGGATGAGCTTGGGTGTCCTTCAGTTGGACGAATATTCAAAACAAAATACCAAAAATAATTTTACTTCTGAATGAACCTTACAAAAATAAAAATCATAAAACAAGTACCGAACCCAATAATCTTAGGTCACAAATAAAACTGAAAAAACTTGGAAATACAAATAAAAAAATATACCAGTCACAAAATTCTCAATACAAATAAAAGAATATAATAGAATGCTTTGGACAAATCTACAAGAAGACAACCAACACAATGACCATTTGTGATTGTAGCCCTACTATTATAATTAGTGTGCATTCATTTATATTACAAACATCCCAAACATCAACAATAACAGACATAAATATGAACATATGCACTCTCATTAACACCTTAGATCCAATGATAATTGTAGTGCAAGATCCTAATAAAAGCACATTTTGAACAACTGGGTCAAATTCAGTTTGAATAAATAAAAACCATGTGGTGTCTCTCCATAAAGGGTAGCATCCACTAACAACACATAAATGGAATTCAATAGTTTAAACATGACAAGGCATAAAATAAATCAGATATTTTGATCTCTACCAGGGATAATTTTAAGAACACCCCCGAAATTTATATGTATAATAAATGGGCGAATCTCCCTAATATATCGAAAAAATTGAAGGCTATTTTATCAATAATCTAATATGTATATATAATTTTTTGGCTAATATTTCATTATATTATATAATCTTGTAAAATCTTGGTGAATATTTCACTAAATTATAATATATTGTAAAATGTTGCCGAATTTCATTGAATTATAAAATATTGTAAAAACGTGGTGAATTTTTCATCAAATTATAAATCCTTGTAATATCTTGGTGAATGAAGCTTGTGGCATCTGGTCTACAGAATGAAGATTTGTATATTGTTATAAGAATGTGAATTGATCATAACTCATCAAATAGCATTTGATATCTTCCCAAAATAAAATTGGAACTTGGAGTCGTGTTTCAATTATGTAAATTTTTTTTGGTATTCTAACAATCTACAATAAGTTGTACCTTACATCAGAATCCCTAACTGTCCAACTTGGGTATTCGTCAATTTTGCTTTCTTCTGAGATGTCATAGGAAACGCTTGTTCAGTCGTGAATTCTAGACATTGCAGAAAGTGATTATTTTGGGTTCCGTTGAGTTGAAGCCTTTTAAACTAAGATATGCCTTATTTCTAGAATTTGACCAATGGATTTACATTTTTTTGGCAAGATATTGTATTCATATACTTGCCTAGCATCACAAAGTGACTAGTTTCAAGAAAACTCCACATCATTGGAAGAGTGGGATGTTACTTGTCAACCTTGATGCTTATGCATATCACCCAAGCCATAGTAGAACATGAGCATCTAAAATGTATGAGGCATCCATTGATCCCTAACTCTATCAATTTAAAAGCGAATCAACCAAGTAAAAAGAAGAGGATTTCAGAGTAGAATATAATCAACGCCCATTAAAAAACACTATCAATTCCCGTGAAGTGAAAGAAGAGAAATAATGTGCATACCTTGGAAGCTTCAACCCATTTGTTATCTATAAATTTGATACGGGGGCGTAGTTTGGCATGATTAAATATCATCTCTTCTTTTGTCTATAAGAATCATATTATATACTTGTGATTGTTAAGGACCTTCGTGACCACACCCATCATTCTCCTAAGCATCAAATTCCTCACACAGAATAAACTGATCTTTAGTCTGCTCCAAAGGGCTTGGCCTTATGTGAAGCTCATCTACTCTCTTCCTCGGTTGTTTTGTGTCATCCTCATCATTCACAAGGTCTCTGTACTCCACCAAGTACCATGCCCCATACTTTTTTACAAGTCGTTCACATAACCTGACCCCTCTAAACCCCTCTTCATCGCTGGACACCTCCACCAGGTCACCATTGCTCAACTTCAATTTCTCAGATTGATGATGGGAAATCGAGATCATGTATTGATGAAATATTAAAGGATTCTGTAGAGAAAGTACAGTTTACAAAAAATGATAAAATCCAAGAAGCAACTGATGACTCAGAGGAAATGTTGAAAATTCAAAAAGATACATCTAATCAAATGCATTATGATACTTTTGCCAAGAAACATGTTATTAAGAGGGAAGTACATACGTAGGAAAACTGGAAAAAAACACATGGGGTAGGTGAGAATAAGACAAAGCCTCCTACATCCCTGATATCACCTGATAAGAAAGACAGGAATAAGCTCAATTCAGTTTAGGTTGGGCTTAAAAAGCACAGTTCATTATCAACATCTAAATCCGACAATATGAGGTCCATACTAAAGATAAAGAAGCCTACAAGCCATTTTGAGTACCATTTAAAGTCTGATGTTGTTGGTGCAGTGCTTACAAGCCATTTTGAGAACCATTTGAGGTATGATGTTTCTGGTGCAGTATCTTTAATAATTGATCCATAGTTGAAGACAACAAAGAGAGACTTTAAAAGGTCATCAGAGATTGAAACCAATGTTCATAATGATGGAG
The DNA here is from genome assembly GCA_001517045.1 of Pseudotsuga menziesii. Lineage (NCBI taxonomy): Eukaryota > Viridiplantae > Streptophyta > Pinopsida > Pinales > Pinaceae > Pseudotsuga > Pseudotsuga menziesii. Next base: position 120,958 of record LPNX011167668.1, read on the forward strand.
ACAATACTTTGAATTTTTCTTCTTATCTTGAAGAAATTAGAATACAATCACCAGATACAAGCATTATTTCAGAGCAGACCATGAGTGAAAATTAGTTTGGTCAGAAAAGGCAAAGCACGGAAAAATAAATTAGAGGTTCTCGATTAGTGCCTGAAAGTGAGTTCCTAGATCATAGAAAAATAGTGACATATAACATTGTCAGCAATTTTGAACCTTTTAAACATGGAAACACTGAAGAGAGCATTCATGTTTCAAACTGTAAAGAAAATTTGAAGGGTGAAAAATATTTTGAATATATTCATAAAAATTATGTTCCTAATGTAAAATCATAACATACAGAAGCTTGATTTTCTTTACATACTTCTGAACAATCTCCTTGCCTCTTATTATCTCTATCCATATTTTCACACTATTATCCATCATCAAAATCCTCCATTTTTTTTCTAAAACACATGATTGTTGTCATCTCTCTTGGCATCCCTAGAGTTAGCTCTAATGACGAACCACAAGCTAAAATTGCAATTTCTTAGGACACTGCAAAATCGGACCTACAATCTTCAACCAAATTATGCAAATCGGCCTTACAATTTACAAACAACCAATATATTAGGCTTATGAATTTCAACTAACCTGCAATGCATAGATACACAAGTGTGTCTATGATTAACTAAAAACCTAAGTTACTTGTTTGTGTTCACCATGAAAATTGAAAAATATCACCAGTACAAAAACACATGATAAAGCTTGTTAAGTTTTCCATCAAATTTCCTAGTGCTTGATCTTTGACAAATTCCCATTTTTTCCAAAAAATCGCCAAATACAATAACTCAGCTTAGGAACCAAATTCAGTGGGAGGCTTTTAGGAGCCTAAGAGCATATACCTTAACAAGTTGGCATTAACTCTAATCATCTACTGCTCCACTTGGTGTGAATGCTTGCAACTCGTCTTGGAAGAACTTGAATTGTGGTACAAGTAGGCTTCAAGAGGGATGATCTTTCTTATTTTGGACATAATGCATCTCAAATGATGACGCAAAATTTGTTCAACATGAAAAGGTGAGTAGATCAATATGCTTTTATCATCTCATGGACGTAATCTTGGTTATTGATGGCCAAGTTATATTGCATGTAATGTTTATGGTTTGAAATCAATAGTGATCATGCCTTGTAAAAATGTCTAAGCCACTAAGCCACCCTACATGGTAGACATACATAAGAAAATAGTTAAATTATTAATGAGTTCCCATTATCTACACCTTAATAGGCACAAGTCTAGGAAAAACCCTTTGGGTAACATATGATTGATGCCAAAAACATGTTCTGAATGATCTTCATGGAATAAATACAACTCATCCATTGATTCTAGATATCCTTAATTTATTGGCCTTTTGAGCTGTAATGAGGTCACAATAGATACCTTGCTAAAGCTTGACATGCTTTTCCAAGAAAAATAAATTAAAGAATCAAGTGTCTTGGCAACAAAATAGCATGCACTTCACATGGTTGGAGAAAAAATGACCCTGAAGATAGTTGTAGTTTGTTGTTAATGAAATCATATGTTGAAATAAAGAATATATTTGGAAGAGAATAAATCTAAATGCATAGAGCATGTATAAAACATGTTACCGCAGATATTAATGCACTATTCTCTTCAATTGTGGTTGTTGCCATTACAGAAACAGGAGATGAATAGGAAGCACCTACGTTAGCCTCTATGGAAAGTGAGTTATACCTGTCAAAGATTTCAAATTAAAATGGGAAATATACCCTGCTTTGATGCACCATATGAAAATTTCTTTACACACTAAAGAGGGAACCAAAGTTCAGTATAAATTACCTTGATGAAGGAGCCCCACCAAGCCAACCAGTGACACTAGTGACAACCAAAGAAATAGATAGTGGTAGACTTGTAGTGTTACTTTCTTCTCTGGCTATCATGGAATGAAATAAAGCTAAATTTGTTTATAAAGCACAAGAAATAATAGAAACAATCAATATGCATTGAAACAAAACTAATTAAGCCTCGAGGAAAATAAGTGAATCCCCGCAAGCAACTTAAAAAGGGCAGATATATACAGAATCCAATTACATAATCTATATCAGTTTTATTGGGATGCATTTAGCCTACCAGATCCATCTACTTTTTGATCCCTTAAATCTTCCACAAATTTTTTGAAAGCTCCCTCTTCCATTTGTTTATCCAGATGCTGCTTCTCCATCTGCCTCGAATAATCAGTTGATTATCTTGTATCCCTAAATTTTTCATTGTTATTTTGAGGATACCAATATTTGCATTGTTCATGCCCTGTGTCCGCAACAGATTCCCTAGTTTCATCATAAATTTCAGTGTTCTTAACTTTGGGTTCTGGTTCATATTTATCTTTATCTTGGTTTGGTAATGCATTATCAATAACTTTCGGAGAAGTTAGTGAGCCCACCTACCAATGAATAGATTGGGTAAGAGCTATATACATTTTAACATTAAAGTAAGACATATGTTTTCCAAAATTATTCCTAATGAAACTGCAGTTGCAAATGAACCATGGTAGAACCAAATAACATATCCTCTAACCATAGCATGGTAATAAGACATAATCTCTTGCAATAATATATATCACTTGAATTATTTATTTCTTGATGACTATCAAATATAGAAAACAAACCTCCTCTTTCTCCTTTGCATTGTACATATTAAAATTTGTGTTCTCCTCTGTATTTTTGCTGCATTTAGGAGGGGCCTGTTAAGAAAAAATGCAAATAAATTCACACTAAGTATGAAAAAATATAAACCACGAAGGAGTTAGCCTTTGAACTCCAGAGAAATAATTGCATTGAGATCTTGAACATTATTCTAAGGGAAAAGTGCAAATTCATGCAGGAGCCTGTAAAAGAAAATTGCAAATAAATTTATAGGGAAAATAACCAATAAACCATACAACTTTTGACTCTCAAGACAAAGGTTATGCAGGAGGTTGAAAAGAGAATCCCCAAGGGTTAGCTCAATTATTAGATGCTCTTGTGAAAAAAGTCCAAGAATTTATTGAGATCAAACCCCATTGACTCAACCCCGCCATTGATTCAGCTGGCAGTTACTATCATCCTCCATCAAAAAACCAAGGAAGAGGGGAGAATCTATTGGGGGCTGTAAAGGTACCAGCATCCTCACATGGAATATTTAATACAAGTGGAGTGAGGGACAATATTTCTCTAGAAAAACTACAAAATACAAAGAAAATTAATTTACGACCCTTAGTTGGCAAGGAAGAAAGGTCAAAATGTAACAAAAACCAAGAACAAGATCAATTTTATGAAAAATCTAGTGTAACCATTAGGATTCTTGTGGTCAGTATCATCGACAAATAAATTCCTTTTACGAGAAATAGATGCCTTAGCATCACCAACAGGAAGCAAAATGCAATCAAGTTCTTCTTTCCCAAGTTCCTCATCATCGTCGTCTTCATATAAAACATACAATGGAAGCCATTCACTCTGACATTAGCTGGCAAGATAAGATAATATTGTGGAAGCCATGCTAAAAGGAAGATTTACCGCCAAAAAGTAGCATGCAACAACTGTGAAAAAAAAAATATGATATTAATTCAACCTCTAACAACAAAAGCCATAATAATGACTTTAGACAAACATAATAACAAAATAGGACTAGATATAATGAACAAGCTACAAATTCTTTGCAACATATAAAATCTGAATAGTAAGCGTAGATCATTTTAACTGACACTTCATGGTTCAAGTATGCTTGTTATTTTTATAAGAAACAAAAGGGAAAAAATAACCATGCATATACCTTGAACCATCATGTTTCAGGATCATATCCAATAACTTCACCAAGGAACTTTTTCTTGTTAAATATTTTTGACATGTTCTGGCCTTTAAATGATTCAAATTCTTTTTGGTTGCTTTCAGACTCCCCTACCTACAAGACTGTTTTTGTCACAAAAGTATTCCTATGACAATCTAGGAAATCAATCAAAAACTAATTTGTAAAGAAACCAAACAAATTAAAAAGGAATAATATGAATGACAACTTACAACTATTTGCTGCAGAGGCTCAACATTGCACTTGGTGATTTCCCCTTGTGGGAGATCAGGATTTGAGTCAAGGCTAGCCATTGTGCTAGTATTTTGCAATGCATTTTTAGACTACATACTTTCAAGCAGTTCTTGAACCAGATGATTGAAGTCTGAAGAAAATTCCTCCTTGTCACTTCCTAGATGTCCAGAAGAGGTAGCTTCAATTTCCTTGGGATCCTTTGTTTCTTTTAAAACGATCATTTCTTGTTTCACATTTTGAAACTGAGTAGAAGAAAACTGTCCATCACAAGTGGATATTGTATTATCATTATCCTGTTACTTGTCATCAACACCACCACTATCTTATGTTGTACTTGGCATCTCTTCTTTCATTGCTTCCATTTCAGGTTGTTGTTGATGAGGATCTTCCTTCTTTTCAATCAGAGTTTCTTGTCTAGGATGTCTTTGATTGAACTTATCTTCTCTCATCCCTGCACCTTCAGGTTGCTTCTGCTCCCAAATGAAATCTGTTTGTTATGTTTCAGGATGATTCAGATGTGTCTTATTTTCCACTTCTATTGTCATTACATTTTCTACATGTTGAGAAATATCTAGAGTAACTTGATTAACTTGCACAAGATCCTTTTGATCTTCATCACTAGTACTGATATTAGATGCTACTTTCATTTCATGTTGCTCCTGACAATCCAAAATTCCTTTCAAAGCTTCTGATCTAGGCTTTTTTTGATGAGAGACTTCTTCCTTTTCTTTAATCACTCCTATTTCAGGCTGCTTCTGCTCACAAAAAGATTCTAGTTGTTCATATTCTGGCTGATTCAGATGTGGTTTATTTTATTTTTTTGTACTAAATACATTTGGTGTGGATACCATTTCTACATCTTGAAAATTATCTAAAATAAATTAATTCAACTCCACAGGATCCTTTAGATATTTTTCACCAGTGCTGATATCAAATGCATCTCTAGCATCAATCTGCACACCAACTACACTGTCAGCATGTTTGGTACCATGTTCACCACTCTCAACGATCTCCTCAGTTTCATTTGCATAATTATTTGAATGCTTTTCCATTGAGCCTGCCAGATTATTATTTAAATCATATGCAACCAGAACAGACTGTAACAACTCCTTATTTGAAGCATCTAATTCCACAAAACTTCATTTGTTAGCCCATCAATATTGTTTTTTATAATTTCAACTGTAAAAAGGCCTGAGTCGATACCTGATCAGTATGATTATTTTGTGATCCATGGGGTCCTTGCACATTAGATAAATCTTTGCATGTATCATCAATTGTTGTGCTACCAAGTATAGACTGCTCCATTGTGGTGGTTTTTATAAGCTCCTCTTGACACTGGGATTGTGAACTAGGAACTTGAGCTTTTACTTCCAATTCCACAAATGAATGACAATTGTTTTTCTCTACAACGGCTCCAGAATCATCAGATGGAAAATAGCCTTCAATGCCACCTTCAATAGAATTTTCAATGGTATTCACGTTAGTTTGCCGAGTCAATGTCGTTTCCTGCAAACAGGTGTATTGTCACTGAAGCTTTTCCACTATATGAGGGCTGGTCATAACCCTACTCTGGGATAGAAGCTACACTTACAGTGAAGACAGCAGTTTCTAATCCCTCTTGCTGGTCTTCAACAACTGATAATTAATCATAGTTGAACATATCATCTTGGCACAACTCATCTTGTTGCACAAAACCAATGTCTATTAACAATATTCAGGATTATATAACAGCCAAAAAAAAGAAAAACAACAAACAAATCATAATCATACAAACAACAAACAAGACATAATCATAGTCAAGATTGTATTCTCTTTTCAACCAGAACCTTCAACACCAATGACAGAAGGCCCAGTCATGGTTTGATTCCTACGAGGTGATATTAGGACCCCAAAAAATTAAGAGTAATGATTCAAAGAAACCCACTAGGTGAGGAGTACTCTAGATTCGTAAAGCCAAAGAGGACATCTGATAAATGAAGTGTTTATGCTGCATTACATTGTCTTTTAGTATGTTGCAAATTTTTAGGGTTATCTTAATATAATAATAATAAAACTATTATGAAAACATCATTTTGACTCCTGATTAAAGAAATATGAATCCGACTTGTATGTTATTTTGTGAGGTATTCAATTTAAAATTAAGGATAAACTCAAACTGTAGACAAAGTTGTTGGATGATTAATAAACCGCTAAGTTACCATTGCATTATAGATATAAAGGCCTAGTATTGACATCTCCAATATGAAAGAGGTTTTGAAACAAAAATTAAGAAAAGGGTCAGATCATGCAATATTTCTCTAAGTTGCAGCATTGTTTTAGAACTGTATAGGAAGCATACAAAAAACCAGACTAGACTATAAAAATTACTGAATAGATATGTGTTAAAGATAAAGTTTGAAATACTAACATGTAAGTGAGAGCCACGTGAAAGAGATACTAGTGCAGTAATCCACCAGAAATGTGATTCGACTTCAATATGGTACTGGTTATAATATCTTCTTTATTCTTAGATAATTGCATAGAAAGTGAGAAACCCATCAAGCCGACACCAAATGTAGCTCTAGAAACCATCACTACCTGAAATTGGGAGCGAATGGGACTCAATAAATTGTCATTGAATGAAATCCAGGGTGAACATGAGCTCTAGAATCCGCGATTGTTGGAAACTAAGGGCGAATGGTTCTACAAAAGCTTCCATGGTTAAAAATAGGGGGTGAATAGGGCATATTAGGAAAAATCTCTACAATTTAGGGGGCGAATGGAGGATTCCACGCAAATTTGGAGCGACTAAAATCATTTTTTTTTACTCTTTATGGTTTGGATAACCATGTTTTGAAGTTTTTTGAAAAATTAAAAAGTGGGTTAATAAATATTAACCATAAAAAAACTCTTCTATATATAAAATTCGCCCATAAAAAAATTTAGAACCCTCTAATTTCTCCCATGGGCTAAATTTCGCCCATAAAATTTTCCCTTATCTCTATAACACTTTCATGGAACCAACATTCCTAAGAACACCAAATGATCCCTAAGAATCAAGAGTTCCCTAGAATTTAACAGGCCTAAGAAAGCATCCATGATAAAAAGCATGATAAAAGGTAAATTTACAATATAATAATCTATTGTAAGTATGGATAAAAAGCATAAAAAGCATGATAAAAAGAATACCATGTTAATTATTGGATAAAAATAATGATGCATTTTGTATTGTCTGATAAATTGCATCTGCGACATGCCCCTTCAAGACCCGAACATTTGGAAAAGGATATGTTATGCAAAGATTAAAATGTCGAGAAAATTAAGAATGAAAAGTGGAATCACATCACCCAGAACATTCACCCTGCAAATGTAATCCGATGTGGGTGAACCATGAATCACTGTATCATTTAAATATAACAAAATAACCACTGATTTTGACTCCAATACTGGAAATAGAGGGATTAAAGAAGGTATCACATGAAATTGACTAAACATAAATGTGAATGCAACCATATGTCCGAGTTACAAGGAAAACGCGGGGTGAAATAACCATTGGGAGCCTTCATTACTGAAAATTGGGGGCAAAGGAATGATTTCACTAGAATTTCTATAGAAATTGGTAGCGAAAGATAGATTCGAGGGAGATTCTGCTAGGATGAAAAAAGTTTTTTTTCATTTTCCTCATTAATATATATGATGTATTTATTTTGGATTTATTTTTTTCTAATAAATATTGGGCGAATATATTTTAGCTTGAAAAAACCCTTTCCATATGAGAAAATAGCCCACCAAATTTTTATTACCCCCTTATCATATCCTATGGGATATATATAGATGCTAAAATTATCCATGGTGTGTGCTAGGACAGTTTAACACTTGACAATGTACTCGTGCAACCATCACAAAAATGAAACCTTGTTTCTTTTACTTTATCTGAAGGTGTTTTATCAATGTTCAATGGTTAAATTCACACTTCATTCTTCCTTGTGTTCAAGTGTGCGTAGTAAAATTTAGTCTTTAATTCATATAAAATATTTAAAAGTACATATTTAGCATAGTGGATTGATACATGAAGTATTAATTTGGAATAAAATCCCATCATCAATATATTCCTTATTAAAAGTATCAAGAATCTTTTGATGTGACCTTAAATGATCTCATGCTCCTATAGAGGTGTTTGCTTTAATTTTGTAGGCAATTGTTTGAACTCATTCACCCTTTTGTTTCAATGGCTATATGTAAGCATGCCCCTAGCTGATAAAATTAATGCCATGGAGGAGGCAACCCTTTGCTACCTGTTATTTCTTGTAGCGTGAATTTGTGTACCAGATAATGACATACACAAATGGACAAAGGCATCGAAGCTATAAAACAATTTTGAAACCAAGATCATATGGATATACATGATGTGAAGCTACAAAAATTAGTAATGTAGCCATTTATCCAATGTACACAATATTAAAAAAATTTTGTTTGTAAACAATTGAGCTGCGATTTTGTCATGTTTTTAAGTATGTCAATTACTTAGTTGCATGCTACTTAATTATGGTTATGTTGATTCCCCTTGAAGTCATTAAGTTGTGTTTAACGTTAGTTATTTTCAACTAGACTCTCCAAGCTTGCATAAACCCATATCAACCTTCTTTTAGAAAGAGTTGGGATATGCTTTCAAGTCTGTACACATATATAACCCAAAGGAAAACTAATAATCTACCTACACATTCTTCCCATTTTTATCTGGTATTCTAGTTTGCATTCCATCCAACCATGAAAGGTTTGTTTCCATTGATGAAAATTGAGTGTTATTGTAAGCCACGATAAAATCTGTTTTTTCATACATAAGCAATAGCTTTTTTTTAAGTGAGTGTTCTTATAGCCTACACTATAAGTTCAATTTCTCATTGAAAGAGTCTAAAGGAATACGCCATCCTTTATGAATCATAATTATTCTAAGAAACAACCAATTTATCTTGTCATGTGCCTTAGAAAGATCTAGCTTGATTATCATCAACACAATATTTTTTTGTCTTGATAGAATGTAGTCATTCGATTTGGTCCACTCCCACAACGTTGTGTTATCTTGTTACAAATGCTAAATTTAAATATTTTAAGCTAGGTTAATTTTAGTAAATTAATGTAATTAAACTAAGAGGTGACTTGAAAAGTCACCTCTCTTCTCCACATAGGGTATAAATTACCCGGGGCACTTTTTATGTAATCATCTTCTACATTATCACAAATACATATTACACTACTTTATTTTCTCTCCATCCTCGTTTGTTCTTCCATATCTCCGTGTTCTCTAAGAAGACAAATTGTTGATTTGAAATAGCTTTGGAGATAATAAGCTTCAACCTTCTTGCAGTGACTTGGAAAATAATGTTGTAGATTTTGTTGCATAATGAAATCAATTTAAAGTCTTTGAATAAGGAAGGTCGGTCTTTCTTTGTAATCAAAACTAAAAGGTTGAATTCATGTTCATGATGATCTTACTAGAAGTCTTTGTCAACCACAATGGGAAAAATGTCTTATACTAGCAGTGGATGAAATGTATTGACCATCCATTCGACCCATTAATCTTGTTGATTTGGAAGATTGCATCTTTTATTTTTAATTTTGATACTTACAATGTCAAATTCTTATTTTGATACTTACAAATGTCAAGTAGGTCTGCGATATTGTACGGAGATCCTTGGATGGCGGCCAAGTGGCGTACGGAAAGGTGCTAGGTGGTGTACGGAAATATTAGAATGGACTAATATGGGCGTACGGAAAGATTCGGAGATCCATTGGATTGTTGCCCAGTGGCGTAATGAGAGTCCTTGGATCTAGCCAACCAGTGTGTTCCAAGTGGCACTTTCTAGTCCTTGCGATCCACCGTTCCAAGTGGTGCAGTTAAAGCCATGCAATCTGGCCATTCGATGGATGCCAAGTGATCATGTGTTCTGGCCATCCGATGGCTGCCAAGTGGGTGGCCGGCTGGTAAGAGTGGCGTACCAGGTGTCAGCGGCTTGTATTGCCAAAGAGGCGTCGGTTCGAGGCTTCCAGAGGTGTGATGCTCTTCCCTGCGAAGGAGGAATGAGTATCGCCTGGCTCTGTTCAGATATCTCATGTTTCCACAGGAGCCACTCGCTGATAGAAGAATTTGAGAATGATGCAGTCAACCAGTTTTTGTTTATGGAAATGAGATCATGATATAAGACTATACGTACGTCTCTCACAGCATCTTCTGGAATAAGTGACTGGTTGCACCAGTCACACCAGTCAATTCCTATTCAAATGCATATGATTGCACCAGTCACACCATCGATCCAGGATCTTCTTATACCATTCATGACCATTATAGCCTCGATCATGTGAAAAGGAGTACCCATCATTCAATTCGCTCAATGGCTTCGTATTTACTTTGCCAACAGTAAAATGGGAGGCTGAGCTTATGATGTAAATTTGAGATTTGATGTAAACTTGGGCGTCACAGCTGCGTATATCGACTGTAATCAGACCGACGGAAGGGTTGGTAATCAACTGGTTTGTTCAAGAAACCATCGCAAAATTTAAATATCTCTACAGTTTTCAATCATAATCATTGCCAGCGGCGTCTCACGGATCTTGCTTTGCAAAATATATAACAAGTTTTTGTTCATAATACGGATCATGCCGGGTATGTGGGAGCTGCCGGTTCTGATCTCTACAGTAATCTAAATATCTCTACAGTTTTCAACCATAAAACAAACGCAAATCCTATTGGAGGGGGATTATCGAGTAGCCCGTTCGAATTCGAGTGTGAATTAGGGCAAGATATAAGAATCTCTGCTGACCAAGATCAAATTTATAACATCCATGCTTCCTAATTGGCTTCCGATCTCAATCAAACTTATTTTTAATAAGTGAGGTAATGCATTATTTTATTTTACATAATTAGAAGATCAGAAGGCTAATTCAATGGGTTATTCTTTTCGGTTATCAAGTTTTTTCTCAAGCATACCCCAAGAGAGTCCACTTTCGATAAAGTGTTCCATGCCTAGGTTACCCATTTAAATAAAAAAAAGTCTTTCTCGCCATTTTTAATTTATAAACCACCAATATTGTATTTTATGTTCATAAATTAGGGTACATTTTTAAGAATGAAATTTAGTTAAT
>LPNX011167672.1:4006-19291 GCA_001517045.1 Pseudotsuga menziesii
CTTGTCAATATGACGATTCACTGGAGGATTTGTCTTCAAATCGAGGAATGGGCACTCTTCCAAGCTCCCAGGGCATGGGAACGCCGTCGTTTTCGCGATCCTGTTTGGTGAAAATGACTCTCGGGTCGGGACTGTGTGTTTTTTTATTTTTATTTTTAGATTTACAAAATGCGCACGCGTTATAGAGTTACAAAACGCGTGCGCATGAGTAAGACCATGACAAAAGCTGGAATCTAGCTACCATGTGAAAGATCCAAACCTCATGAGAAGAGTCTCATGGCTGTGAAACTAGTTTGTATGTGTAATGAATTGTCAAATTTGAATTTGTGAATTTCGGATTTGAGAAATTGCTGACAACTACTAATCACTATTGGGTTGCATAGAATTGTGTCAGGAGGACGCATTGTAAGTGGGTATTCATGTTATGCTAGCAAGCATAAAATTATAATGGGCATAGTGGTGTTTCTTGCAAGAGACCCACAAATGAGGATCACCTCATTGCTAAGCAAATCAGTTTCTATAGTAGACAGAGTTGCAAATTCTTATTGAATTTAATTTCTAATGCCATTGCTTGGTTATGGAACAATCAATTTGGATTGTATTATCAGGTAATGATTGACTGTTTGGCTACTTGATGAATGTGTCAGGGGTAAACATTGCAGAAAGACCATGTGTGATGGCCTGAAGGAGCCAAACTTTATGGGGAGGTTTTCCCCTATCTTGGAAATGGGTTCCGGGTGAAACTCCATTGGACATTTTGGAAATGTCTCATTTGCACTACATGTTTGGTAAGCAACATGAGTGAGATGGTATGGATTATGTCGGTAAGACATGTGTGAATATGAAATGTGAAAAGGAGTTGGGATGGAAAATTGAGGGATTGTCAACTCAGAGAAGGAAGCCCCCATTCCTCCTTAATGAAGGAATACCGCCTCGGCAAATGGATAAGTGTTTTGTGACCCTAGCTAAGAATATGCATGTCAATTGTTAAATTCAAAGAGCATGTTTTGATTTTATTTCCATTATGATAGATTGCTTGAGTATGAATAGGGCCTACATGGTTCACATCCAAAAGGGGTGCACACTTTCCCAATGTCACGTCATGAAAGGGTTTTTGAATATTGATTACACCCTAGGGGGTGGACGCACTCTTGGTGTCTCAATACTTGATAGTGAATGATATGACATGTGATTCCAGTTTTAGACCAATAACGCTAATGAGTTGCTTATATTGCGTGTGTTGTCAGGATAAACAGATGCAGTTTGGTGTTGCACAGTAAATGGACTTTGGCTTGGGCTCATCCTACCTCTTACTGAAGAGCACAGAGAAGGAGACATTCCCAAGGGACTGGAGAGGCGAGAAGCGGGTGGTTTCTTGTGTTGTATGGGGTAGTGGAATTAGAGCTCATTGCTAGAAATGAGACCTAGAAGATGGTAATGATAAATTTTCCTTCCCAGTCGGCATAAAGATGTACTGGAAGGAGATGTTGGGCTAGTATATGCCTGGGGATCCATAGTAGATCCTGGACCTGGAAATGGTCGTTTATTGTTGATATAAGTGCATGTGTTATTATTGATGGCCTGATAAACCCAACTGCGTTGGCTTGGCTGATTGGTTGTTGATATAAGCGCATTGTTGATACAAGTGTATTGTTGATATAAGTGCAGGTGATTTTTTGACGGTCTGATAAACCCAACTGTTAGCTGGCTTGGCTGAGTAGCCTGATAAACCTAGCAGTGTATTGGCTTGATTGGCTGCAGCCTGATAAACCCAATTGTATATTGGCTTGGATGGACAGTCTGATAAACCCAACTGTAGGTTGGCTTGACTGTGCCTGATATATATAAAAGGATGTTGTGACGCATCCTACGTGTTGACCTAACATCCAAGTCCATAGGAGATCCCAAGGCTCGCAAGGCGAAGCAGGATCCTGTGGACCAGAGAGGAAACACAAAATACAGATAAGTATTGGATTATTTTGTAATTTCTTGCTTATGAATATACATGTGTATATGATTTGGTTATGGTGTTTTAAGCTCTTGTTTAAAAAAAAAAAAAAAACTACTGATGAGAATAAACTAAACATGTGAATTTATTCAATGTTTGAATATAGGTATCGCTGGAAGCGAGGACTATGAAAGAACCCTAGGGGTGCATGTGGACATGTGACTATCCTGAAGAGCTTAGAATGAGTAGTGATGAAAAAGTTTCTAGTGAGACTGTGAAGTTCCTAGTAGCCGAGACAAACCATGTGGGGAGGCTCCATGGTTGAGAGGTATGAAATAGACCAGAGACACTAAGTGTCATGACCAAGAGGGATTGGTCCAGCATTCATGGTGAAGTGAAAGAGGCTGAGAGCATGAAAACCACAGCGGTGGTGTGGGTTCCAGGATGGAACAAGACAAAGAGGGGAAAAACTCTTGCTGCTCTCTCTTTCCTTTTTTATTATACTTATGCATTGTGAAAACAAAATATTGTTGAATGCATGTATGGCTGAAAATAGAATGTGCCTATTTGCTTAAACTAATTATGAATGCTGGAATAGTTAATTCCCAGCCCAAGAATGGACATGAATGAGCTCATGTGCCTGTTGGGAAGGCATGAAAAATATGAAAGTCTCCTTGATGAGACTTGGACTATCATGCCAATTGGGCAATTAATTGACTGATTTTTATATTATGCTTGGTTTGACAAAATTTCAATGATGCATTTCACAGGTGAGAAAAGTGGAATCCAGTGATGCACATTGATCATGGCAGCCGACCAAAAGCTGTTGGATTTGGCTGGAAGTCTCCTTCAAACAATTGTCAAGACCCAAGAAAATCTTGGAGAGATACTCAAGATACATAAAAGTTCCTAAACTTGGGGATGAGAAAAAAGCTAAGAACTAGCAAGAGAAGCTCGTGGAAGCTGAGGGGCTTGGTCCTGAAAGTTCAAGTAAATAATTGAACGTGGGATAGATCTGCAAAATTTTGAAATTTTGATGTGAAAATGGTATATGCATTCCTATGTATTGGAACAATGAGGACGGTGTTATTCCAAGAGGGAGGGGTTTGTAATATCCCTGGTTCTGACCCCGGTTGCATTAAAAGATACATGATGTATATGTTGTAATTAATCATGGTGTGGATCTAAAGCCAAAAGCCCCACCATCGATTTGGTTGTGTTATGTTTCGGCAATTAGGATTGTTGTCGATGGTATATCATGCCATCAGACACATGATAGTTTTGCATCATGTAAATATGCATATTAATTAAAATAAACCTACAACCAGCTACGACGGTGCAATGTTAAATGAAAATAGCATGATTTCCTAAGGTTAAGGGGGGAAATGTTAAACCATGAGCCTATGGGGAAAAGCCATGTGTCAGCTGTTAAAAGCCATGATGTTAGTTGGGAAATTAATGTTGGGTAGTGGTGGTGGCAGTTTTTCCCCCATGCACTCTCTACCAGCTGGTTTAGTCACCCGCATAGGTTGGGAGTGGTTTCCTCACACGCTGCTTGGTATCCTAACCATTTTTGTTCTGTCCACTCTCCCCATCACTGGCCATTCATTTTCCTCATGTTGAGCTGAGTTAAAAGGATCCACGATCCACTGATTGGGGGTTCGTTCTCCCTTCTCTCACAGATTGCTGGTCTGTGGATCAGTTCTTCCTCCGATCTTGGCAGAGAATCATTTTCCACTTCTCCATTGTCAGACTGTGAGATTTTTTCGGTGGTTTTCCTTTGTGGGATGTTTCCCTCCTGTTCACATAGAGAATTTGTGTTTACTCCACCATTTCTAATTGTGAAAATGTGCCATGGCTTCATCATTGAGGAAGGACCATTGTTTTCCAACGTTGCTGGCTGTGTCTAGATTGTATAATGTCCTGTTACTTCATCGGGAACTGGGGCTATTGTTCTTTCCCTGATTTTTTGGTTATTGTTGTTTTCCCCACATTGTTCACTTGCTGTGGTCTCATGTGCATTCTTGAGCTACTGTAGGTTGTTGTTGAGTCGGTTTGGCCATGATAGGGCCAAGAATGACTCAGGGATCGATTTTCCCCTGTCCCAGCCATGAATAGCTTGGTTTTGCTGCATGCATGTAGTGGTTGGTCTTTGAATTGTGTGGAGTGGGATTGAAGGCTGGGTATGCTTGACAAACCTAGGTTTGGGGAGCCACATAGACAGAGTTAGATGGCTAGCTTTCTTCTCCACAACCCTGAAAGAGCATTGGGAAGGGAAATCAAGGCCTGAGGGACTGTGAAGCTGAGAAGGGACTCATTCCTGGTGTCGGGTGTGTGTGGGTGTCTTAGAGGTTAGGCTAGCTCTGGTGTAGACGTCCTTAGCTCTTCCATGAGCTCACCAGCTTAGCATTTAGCTTCTCCCATCTCCTTGATAGCTTGATAAGCCCTACTGTGTGGGTTTGGGTGATTTGTGTACCTTGGCTATGTGTAAGCTTGCTTAGTCCCTTATTCCTTGGGGAATCATGCCCAGCTTGGGGATGGCAGTGTTGCTGAGAGATTGATGAGCACGTTGGCCTATGGTTGGGTGGAATCTTGCAGCGACATAGCTGGTTGTGGGACAAGTTATTTATGAGATAAGTATCCTTGTCTATTTCACCTCTGTAATTAGATTTGATGGCTAATGAACGATGATGAACATGTTGAATGCCTGAATGTATGTTTGCTTCCGCTGTGTATGTGAATGATTTTGCATCTTAGCATGTTTTATGTTTTAATAATTTTATTTCAACATTTTATGTATGTTCATGTTCATGGGGCTAGTTTCCCATATGTTTGATGGTTTGGTAGCATCCTCTTTGCCGGTCGAAGGGTCGAGGATGTTACATAAAATCTCCACCAGCCCGGGAGCCATCTGAAGGCCCCACTTACAGTCTAATACAGTCATTCACATATGTAGCTATCCTTCTCAAAATGAGGGAGATCCCTGCCACAGAAGGGTTCAATCCCGAAACTAAGACCCCTAACACAAACATTAAATTGACTAACAACACCTATTTCTATTGACATAGACATAAAAACCAAACTATTAAGAATTGACTTAACCCGAGATAGACATCTTGGATGAAGGCTGACAATGGGAGCACACTGGCTTTGCTTCAAACCATCCCCTTACTGCTAATGCGCCCCTTCAGACTGCTCCAAGCTCTGATGACCAGGTCGTCGACTGGGGCTACCCTCCCAAATTTGCTCCATCCCCGGGTGGTAGAGAACAATGCCCAGTCGCTTAGCAATTTGATCCACCTTTTGATGCATCGGGAGGTAATCCCCAATATGGTCATTGAGCTTTATGAGCACCTCCCATCCCTCTGCATGATGCTCCTTCCATACTTGGATAGGCTCTTCGTCTCCCTCAGCCTTGGCTTCAGCCTCCTCCTTCTTAGCCTCCCAGTTGAGCGCTGCATGTGTGACCATGTTCATAATGACCTAATACAACATTATTAGGTGATCATGGGTAGAATCCCTTCTCGCGGTAGAGCCTGGGTCTACCACCCAATATTCAACCTCTGACCTAACGTCCTCAATCGACATCATTTTGACTTTCTTCCATAAATCTTTTTCCATCCTCTCGATAGCTCTATAGGCCTCGAAGGGGATGCGGTCTTTGAAGAATTCCACCGTTGCTTGGGCTCGGAGCTGTGCCCGAGTTGTGTTCCCCCTGCCTCTCTTAGCCACCCCCTTCCCCTTCTCACAAGCTAGAACTGAAGCATCGCTTGCACCAAACTTCCCACTGCCACCCCAGGGAGCCATCATGCTTTCTGCTCGTAAACGATTTACTGAGCCTCTCTGATTCTCCCCTACCCTCTCCCTGCTCCCGATGATCAGCACACCATCATACTCCTTCCACACAAGGCGGGTGGCGAGCCAAACAACCAGATTGTTATTAATAGGATGGGATCCCTTCTCAGCCTTAACGGCCCTGTACATGTCATCAATTCCCTTGATATAGTAATCATCCCTCCCCGTACTCAGCATGATTTGAAACCTCATGCCTATTGTCATATCTGAATCCTGTTCTTTCAGAAAATTTGTCCCACTCTCCTTTCCCCACCGAGAGTCGTACTTAGAGTTAATGGGCTAAGGGTTGGCACGGATTATAATGAGCATTCCCTTCATAACTACATGTGGAGATGATTGAGATTTGTGGAGGGATCCCTCCTAGCCCTGTCACCAACATAATTATCCCTCGTACCAACCTTCGTCTATCCATCCATGTTGATAGCTTGCTGAGCCAACTGTCGGCACCTTGGATCCCATTGAGCCATCCCAAAAGCCTCCAGCTATCCCATCCTCTGACCTTTGTTCCCCCCTAGTGCCGATGTTTTCCAGCATGTCCGCAACTTTGTTTGCTTCCCTTCTAACATGGTGAAAACAGATTTTTGGTTGTGTCAAGACCAAGCCACGCAGGGTCTCCAATCGACTTGCCAGACGCCAACATATAGGTTAACAAAAATATTTTTGTGAAAGTATATGTATTATTTGGATGTGGGCCACATTTTTCTTAAATGATTTTGTATGGTTGGATTTTGACAATGTTAAATTTATGTATGGAGGTTTTTATAGTGGTTAATCATTGTGTTAGAAATTTTGGATTTTTCATTATGTTGAAGTTTAACCTTTTCTAAACATTTTGAGTAGCCTCTCCACCCAACATCAAGGATCACATAGAGCTAAATGATGTAACCTACCACTACAAACACAATGTCTCATTCCTTATTGTCCAATTGCAGTTCCATTCTCTCTCCATTCTCTCTAGATCATAACATACAACAATTTATTCTTAGTTCTATTTATATCGCTCTTTTTACAACCAAACCTTGTATGTGAAGAGCTGCAGCTCAACCTCCTTGCATATAACCATTCGTGTCAAGCTCGCTTCCACAATAACTCTTTCTCTCCTTTGAAATATAATTTAAATGCCTCATATGCTTGGATCAAACAAAATCCTAGCTTCCACTTCCCATTATTCTCTCATTTCATCATGGAATTCCTCAGATAGAAAAACACCTACAGAAACTCAGTTAAACTTAGTAACCTTATTTATTTTCGTCTCTCTTCCTTTCTTGGTGTTTTTTTCTCCTTTACCTTCTTTCTCATTTTCTATATTTTTTTTATTTCAAGTATCACCTATTGATATTTTCTTACCTTAATCTACATCTAATCTCGTATTTTATTATTATCATCCTCAACCTTAAACCTTAATTTACAATATCATTAGTTTGATGTATGATCAATTACTTTATATTCTTAAGTAATTCCTTTTCAGTTTTGGATGTCTCTAATTTATTAATCATCTTTCAATTTCCCTATCTTCTCCTTATTAGTATTTCCTAACGACTAATTTATTTGCGAGTCGAGGTTTTTCCTCATATTTTAAATTTTATTTTCTCAACCATAATGGTTACATTACAAAAATCTATTTTGTAATGTGTTTATGACCAATGGAAATATTGGGAAAATGTTACGCTTTAATTTAGTGAAAAATTCATAGATTTTGAGACCATGTCAAATTTATCAATGTTTTATAGTGAAGCTAATAGTGCTTTGCTTTGTTGATACCATAACATATTCTAAACATTTTTTTAAATATTTTTCAAAATATCAAATATATCTACATCATTAACATTGGAATTATCGTTAAAGAAATTAACAAAATCAAGAAGGAAACACATGGATGCAAAGACTCACCTTGAGCATTTTATTATGTTTTCGCAAGGGAATATATACGATTTCGATTGGGTAAGTGTATTAATCTAGATCAATTTAAAAATTATTTTTTTTTAAAAATCGACATTGGTTCTGCGAAGGTGACGTCTGCTTGGATTCTCGTGCCCCAAAATCTGTCGACCAAGTGATGTAAGCTATTATTTAAATGCATGTCAGTTCTTCTTTTAATGTTGTTGCTTTGGTTTCTCGAGTGGCTTCTTGACGACATGGTTATTGATGCTCAATAAAGAATTACAAAGCCATTATTTTCATTGGCCAATACCACTTACATACTATCAGCTGCTTACAAGCCTTTATAGTGAGATAGATAGCCTTCGCACATGAGCACGAAAAGCGTGCTCTAAGCTGGATAAAGTGTAATGATGAATACATTGTTTCAAAATGAGGCGCAGCCGATGCTCGAACGATGTCGTCTGACAAAGATTACGAAAAGTTTGTAAACGAGGTAAATAAATATGGGTATCCAATAAAATCGTGCCAATTCATTTCAAATTTAAATTTTAATTAAAAAAACACGCAAGGATGCGCTCCCGTCTATTTAATTATTTTGTGTTGAGATTCGAGGTTTTACACCGAAGGCATATATACACAATTCACGTTCTAATGTCATGGGATAGAGTACCGGGGCTGTTTATCCATTATGTTGAGCACATGCATCTCGTCATAATTTTTTTTTGCCGACGAGACACATTAATCAATCGCGCAACTAGATTATTTTCAGTGGGAGTGGGAGAGGGATCAAGTTTCAAATCTTCTTGGTGATTACCTGTGTGGATTATTAAATGGAATCTCCTGCTCTCCAGTGAGGTTTTGACGACCAAAGGCATTATGATTTAAGCAAGGGCCAAAATGTTTTGGAGAGAAAATACGGATTGCACGACAACGTTATATATACTTATAATTTCTCAAGATTTGGCTACTTACAAAGGAAACAGAACCAAGTTTCACATGAAAAGGGTGGAATAAGTATAGTCCCCTAGTCGTTATTAATATAAAGTTATTTATTTAGTTATTTCAAAATATAATATTGTAATTTTACTAGGAAAACTAGTGATTTATTACTCTGACAGGTTCTAAATAAATATCGAAGGGTTCTAATAATTATCTACCGGTATTTTTTTAAAGTTTACTTTAAATTTCATAAAACAAAAATTTTAAGAAGTTAGAGTCTTTAAATTATGTACATGTCAAGGGAATTAGATGTATTCCTTTGCTTGGGGGCTAGGCTTAAAAAATAAGCCCAAATGATGATGGAAACATCTAGGCAATCATTATGATTGCCGCTCTTATCTCTAGAGAGTATCAAATTTGTTTTACTCCTTTGCTTGGGGCTAGGCTTCAAAAGCTCAAAAAAGAAGCCCGAATGATAGTGGTAACACATTATTTATAGGCAATCATTATCTTTGTCTACGTTTTCAATTTCACTATGATGGGTTAATGTGCAACCCTACCACCCTTAGAATTGAACCTATGACCTACATGTATATAAATTCTTAACCATTGGGCCCACTCACATGTGTTTCATATCACTATAATTATAATTTATTATGTATGGCAACATATCTTTATTTACAAGTGCAATATTTCTTGTTTCATGGTTGAATTGATCACTTGTATTTTTAATATGTGACTAAGGTAAAATGGCATTGTATTGTGTTTCATGGTTACGGGTTAACATATTGGGTGATTTGGTGATTTTACTTATTTTCATTGGATTATTTAGTTTGATGATCACATACTATAATTGTAATTCATTATGAACAGAAACATGTCCTTTGTTTACAAGTGCAATATTATTTCTTGTTTCATGGTGTAACTGATCACTTATATTTTTAGCCTATTTGATTGAGGTACAAAGGAACTGTGCTCGATTTGAAGTGTTGTAGCATGCTCTAAGCCAGTAGCATCACAAGCTACAACACATCGGTAAGGTGACAATTAGGTCAAATTTACCCTATGTATTGAAAATTCACGTCAAACAACATTTCCCTTTTATAATGAATTGAGTTAAGTACAGACGAGTCCATAAAGGCACCCAACATAATTGGATTCTAGCTCGAATTCACATTTCTTAAGGTATCGTTTTTCACCCTCTTTATGTGATTTCGATTTGCGCAAGGCAACGGACTGGAAGGCGAGAGGATTAGTTTTGTATTTTTTCATTGTGCCATCGATTTATATTTGAATTTGTTCACTCGTTCCCCATGATTTCTATTTGCATTAGAAAATGGAGTTGTGATTTCGACTTAGACCAGCAAGTTGTATTCTTAAATGTAAGTGTGAATGTAGAGACATTGTTAATGGGTTTCCCAAAGGCTAGCGGGTTAGTTTCTATCTTGTTACGCAATTGGTGTGATAGTTTTATATAGGAACAGATTGATTGATGAATTGAATGCATTAATTATGATTGATGAATTGAATGAATTAATTGTGGATGAGATTACGTCATTGATTCTATTTATTGTGGACAAATTTCTGAACTGCATATTGCTTGTGATACAAGTGCATTGACTGCAATGGAAAGGAACAGGTTGAGTGTGTTGGATGACACCTTACTCTTCTCTCATATTCTTTCTGAGTTTTTTTTAAAAGAAGCAACACATTGTTCTCTGCTATCATGGAGATGGCGATCACTCTGGACTCTAATATCCCATCTCATAATTTGAAGAAGTGATTGATACCATCGTATTCTTTCATTCAACTAAGGGGATGCAGCTTAGATTTATTTTTGGGAAACCTAAACTTTATAATAGGAGGATTTTTATTGCATTAAAATCGAGCATTATCTAGTCCCACTATATTTAGTATAAGGTGCTAACAGGCCTATATCATCATGTAATTCTATTAAACAATGGACCCTATGGATGGTGAGGATTCATAATTTATATATTATTCCACTAATGCAATATGTTCACAGTTTCCACCCAACACAATGATGTGAGATGCTGTAGACGACAAAATTCACATGATATTTGCTAGTTTTACTATTCATGTTGTGTTGGAGGAAAAAGGTGCGAGTTTGACTTTATTTTGTTGATGTTTAAGCACTAAGAAGTCCCTTAAGTCTCTGGAATCTGATATTTGGCATATTTGTTGAACAATTTGAATTTGTAATGGTTATTTTGTGATTTATTTGTCTTGTACCTGAAATTGGCTGATGAATTTTGTATAAGTTATTGTACTGTAGAAACCAAATGAGCGAATACTTATTGAACCATGGATGAAATACATGTGTAATGCATTCATGTTGTTACATATAACTATATCTGAAAATGTAAAAGGTTTGAAAGGATTTAAGCAAGGAGTGAGAGAGGGAGAAAACGAGAAGTCTTTCTCGCATGTAAGTTCAAGTTTGTTTTGAATTCAATTGGGAATTACTCAATCTCATTTGTAAGATATTTTTACAAAAGAGATAACCATTCCAAATTCAATATATCTGTACAAGTTAAGAAACTGAAAGGTTTCATAAAAAAAATGTATTTGATTATATTTTTGGCATATTTGTTCCCAGCGTATTTTCCTTATTTTATTTTCTAGCGTTCCCTTAATTCTATTTTCCATCCCATACATATGACTTTGTGATGTGATATAACTATGTTTGAAGCTTACATGATTGCAATGAAATTATAAACATCTAACAAAAGATATCAATTCAAAATCAAACCAAATACAAGCCAAGCATGCTTTGAAAGAACAAACCAAAAATCCACCTGCATTGTCTTTTGTGTTTACTTTACATACCCTTCTGATCTAGGAGGATCATCTCATAGTCGGTCAAATTTAAAGTCTTCAAAATTTAAATTAAATATTACAAGGTGAAATAGCTCGTGTTTGAAGTTTCGACAGTTTTGGTTAAATTGACAAAAAAAAAGAGTTTTGGTAAAGAAAATTCAATGTAAATTTTTATAAAAAATTAGTGAGTCCATGGGATTCAACCCCATGACCTCCAAGAGTGCCAAAATCCTTAACCCAACTTACCTAGCAAACACACCACACGTTGGTTCTTACTATCTATATGGTGGAAATTTTAGTTATGTTTAATGTCATTTAAGTTTGAAAATGGGGGGGGAGGGCCTTAGCCATCGAGCCATATGCCAACATCGAGGCACCCCATTTGTTATATTATATCTTAACCATGTTGAAACCATGCAATATTTTCCAACCATATCATATATTATATTCAAACTATTTGAACCATATGTTGACTGGTTTGAAACTGTAACGTAGAACTGTATGCCACCAACCATATAATATATGTCAACCAAAGCACATTATGGGGAGGGATTCATGGGTTTGAACCTAAGAAATCCTCCCCCCCATCATCAAGCACTCTAAACAATGATCTAAAGCAACCACTTATTAAGGGATTCAAGGATATCCATTAATATTTTGCAGTGGAGGTTGGGGCTCCAAAAGGGTGCATGGACACATGTCCCATGACCCCAAAACAACCTAAAACACCTATTTTCGAGACACTAAACATAGATTATTGCACACTTCCCAAGGCCCCTTGGCCCCCTATTCTGGCACATATTTTCGAGATAGTGAACAGAGCTGATTGCACACTTCCCAAGGCAGTATTGGCATGCTTCCCAAGGTACTTTTGCATGCTTCCCAAGGATATTTCTGCATAGAGTTCAAGGCAGTTTTGGCATAGATCCTAAGGTGGAATCCGTACACAGTTCGTACAGTTTGTCTTTTGCACAGAATTATTGTCTCGAATTACACGCCAAAGGAGGCCTCTGGAAAATGTATTCAAGTTTATACTCATTTTTCTCGATTTTCCAAGAGGAACGCATTGGTGCAGTTTGTTTCTACATCTAACTGAAATAACTAAGAAATGTTTCTAGAACACTCATTTTGTAAGATTGAATACTTAATAAGATCAACCTTCCCATTGGAAGTGGCTCGAAGATGTAGCCTAGGAGGGGTGAACTTCATTATCAATTGGTGTCTTCGTTTTATGGTTTGCATATCTCTTTTATTTGGTTATCTGATTGATTTAAGAATTAAAATTTTCATGTTTTAAGCATGTTTATGAGTATTTAGCATATAAATTTCACATGCAAAGTAATGGTTAAACAAGATCCTGAATGTTTTCAGATGACCTTCAAACATATGCCCACATATCCTGGGAATTCACCTAAGATACATGGGAAATTGGTTAGCTACCATAAACATTTAGACACCCGTGGTTGTTCTATGTTCTCAAAAAAAGACGATCAATATGGACTCTAATATCCCGTCTCATATTTTCGAATGCATATTTTGAAGAAGTGATTGATACCATCCTATTCTTTCATTCTGCTGAACCTATATAAAGTTTAAAAAAAAATTCGGTTCAACGAGAAGGGATGGAAAAAAGTCAAATATGTGATCAACTAGGTGTGGTAAAATCAGCTATAACACTGTCCTTCGTCCAACAACACCCAAATTCTTAACCCAACTTTCCTAGCCAGCATGCCACATGTTGGTTTTTACTATCTATATGGCAGAAATTTGATTTATGTTTAATTGCATTTAAGTTTGAAAAGGGGTGATGGGGGGCAAGGGATTAGACCTTGACCCATATTCCCACACCAAGGCACCCCATTTGTTATATTATATCCTAACCATGCTGAAACCATATAATATTTCTAACCATATCATATATTATATTCAAACTATTCGAACCATATGTTATATTGGTTTGAAACCATAACATAGAATTATATGTGGCCAACCATATAATATATATCAACAAAAGCACAATATGGGGAGAGGTTCGTGGGTTTGAACCCGCAACCTCCTCCCACATCGCTAAGCGCTCTAGCCAATGAGCCAAAGTGGCCACTTGTCAAGGGATTCAGGGATACCCATTAAGATTTTTCACCAGAGGTTAGGTCTCTAAAAGGGTGCATTCCCCCCTAGAGCATGGCCCAAAAACAACCTAAAAAATCCTATAAAAACCATGTTTTTGCATAGATTCCGAGATAGTGAATAGAGCTGATTGCACACTTCCCAAGGTAGTATTGGCACGATTCCCAAGGATGTTTTCCATGCTTCCCAAGGCATTTTATTCACAGACTTCAAGGAAGTTTTGTCATAGATACCGAGGTGGAATCCATACACATCCTGTACAATTTTCCTTTTTTGCATAATTTTTGTCTCGAATTGTGTGCCAAAGGAGGAATCAGGGAAAGGTATTCGAGTTTATACTCATTTTTCTCAATTTTTTGAGAGGAATGCATTGGTGCAGTTTATTTTTGCATCTAACTGATAGAACTCATAAGTGTTTCCAAAAAACTCATTTTGTAAGCTTGAAGACTTAATAATATCGACCTTCCCATTGGAAGTGGCTCGAGGAAGTAGCCCAGGAGGGGTGAACTCCGTTATCAACTAGTGGCTTCATTTTATGGTTTGAATATATATTTTATTTGTTTGTGTGATTGATTTAAGCAGTAAAAATTTCATCTTTTAAGCATGTTTATGAGTAATTAACATATAACTTTCACATTCAATTTAAAGGTTAAAAAAGATCCTGAACATTTTCAGATCACCTTCAAACATTTTCCCACATAGCCTAGGCATGCACCTGAGCTACACGTAAACTTGGTTAGCTACCACATATATTAAACACTCATATGCTTGTGGTTCTTCTATGATGTCACAGATATGACGATCACTCAAGAATCTAATATCCAGTCTCATATTGTAGAATTCATATTTTGAAGAAGTTATTGCTATTCTTGCATTCCACTTCACCTCTATAAAGTTTAAAACTTTCATCGGTTCAACCATAAGGGATGGAAAAAAGCCAAATTTATTTGCAAATAGATCTAATATGATCTTATTTGGATATGGTATGATCTTATTTTGTTCAATTTTTAAGTTTCAAGAGCCTCTAATCATGCTTGTATATGTTCTCATCAATTTTGGTGTGAAAAATCAAGTACCACAAGTCTCTTTCAAAATTGTTGTTGGGGATTTTATGTTAGTTGCCTCTCATGATTTTTATGATATTATATTTTGTGGATCATTAGTTATTTTTGAAGCTATATCAGATTATGGATCTCAAGCATTCGCTCTGCACAGTCCTAGGGCTTCTCTACCTTTCTATTTCATTACATGCTCATCTCCTAACATAATTAATAAAGATGGAGACATTCTGCATTCACCTGGACACTTGATCCTAACACTTGGAGTTGATTTTACCTCACATGATTTGATGTTCAAGGATTTCATATATCATTTTATTGGGTTTTCTTTAGATGGTTCAAATTCTAAATCACTTTTTCTCTCTCATCAGTTGATCTCAGTTGCTCTACATGGGTCCAGTTTTCATCTTATAGTTGTCTGTGTTCTTTATTCAATTGAGCATTTTATTCTTCTTCTAAAGAGGAAAGTTTCTCCAGAGATAATAATTTACTTTCGAGAGGTTCACATGCACAGTATCAGGATGTTGTTACACAAAAGAACCAAGATACTACATTTTCTGCTGCATAGTGCTGCAAATTGCAACAATTTTTTAGCTTTTTTTTCTTGATTCACTACTTATTTTGAGAGGGGGGGGG